>LBNU01033485.1:127736-184730 GCA_014162995.1 Artemisia annua
GATATTGTTCTTTCTACTTCGTTTTCTTCAGCTCGAGTCGCTTTTCATTCTAAATCTCTCCACCTCCTCCATATCTCATATTAGCAAAACTTCATACGTCTTCATTCCTAACAACTAATAAACAACTAATTAAAGATTGGATTTTTATGTTTTAGATGTTACAAATACCTCAATAAACAACTAATCTTAGTTAAGTAAATCAATAAACATATATTTGTCTTGCTTATTTCATTTTCTCCCAAGTTTCAATAGTAACATGCAAACTTTACCTTGACGGTGTTGACATTCAACCGAGGATCCAAGAAAGTGAAATGAAGAGGCGGATATGGTTTTTCCTCCACCAAGGAGCAAGCAGAAGATCACCATATGTTTGGGCCCCTGAAACAGCAACACATCATCATAGCAATTACCATCCAAATTGCCCGGCGAAAATGCATATAAGCAACATCATTCATTGATTAACCCTAATAATGCCTCTAATGACAGCCAACAACAACATCATTAAGCCTAGTATTAAAAAGTTTCTATAACATTTTGTATATCATTTTAATATACAGTAACCATTCAAATAAACCTACTAACAATAATAATCGAAAAAATACCAACTTCAGGAGTGCACGACACTACGTTAGACGGATTAGCAATCGATTCCGCACCCATCTTCAAAATAGCTGCAAACACCATCAGCAACCCAACCTTTAAAACAAATCCAAAAAAACCCCAAATTAACGAAACCCTAATTTGGACGAAATATCTAAATTAAATCATGAATTAGGCAAAAGTAAACCATAATGAAGCATAAAGAGTAATTAAAAAAACTACACATGAGCAGAAAAGTAAAACCAATAAAATCTATACCCGTTTTTCAGATTTTCCTCATCTTCTTAATCGGATCATTTGTGGGTATGTGTGTTTGTGTGTGTATCTGTTTTTGTTTTGTGGGTAGAGAGCGAGCAAGAGGGGGGGTGAGATGGTTCTAGAGAAGGCGAGAGAGACACAGGGGAGACTAAGTGGAATTGCCGGGGTTTTTATTTTTAGTTGTTACTGTAGCTAAGGCTCTTGGTAAATGTATAATAGTATAATGTCTCCATTTTTTTTTATTCTTCAGTTTGTCCTACATTAATTGTCTAATATAGTAGTTTGGAATTGTTTAAATTTATTATATCACTCTTAATTAAAATTGTTATTTACAAAATCATATGAAAACATCAAATAATTGTCCAAGAGTAAAACTATTTTTTTTTCAAGTTGTAATGAATACATTTTTTTCTTAAACTATGTGCTTTTTTTATACGGTGATAATAATTTTGAGACGGATGTAGTATATTTTTTAAGTTATAATGCTTAAACCAAATGAAAGAAAGTGAAAGAAGACCATGGTTTATTATTATATGAGATGAAAGTTTTATAGAAAAAAACATAACATACTTTCACAATTTCCTTTCAATTTTCTTACTTCCTTTCCTTCTAAAAACTTAAGAAAAAGACATTGCTCGCTCACTTCCTTTCACTTTCATTCTCAAAATCACACTTGAGAACACAATGCATAGTTTTTTTTATTGATAAACGTCAATTTTGTGCACTAAATGGTTGTAGTGGATATATATCATGCTTCGACAGTTTGTATATTAGAGTTTGCAAATCAATAAACAATATGTGCAAATCATCTTCCTAATAGATAAGCTAACAAAAACACAACCAACTACTATGCAAAAGATCACATCAGGGCCGTCCTCGACTTCGAGGGCGGACAAAGTGGACGACAGTCCGAGGCCCTCAAGCTTTTAGGGCACCAAAATTTATGTTTGATCCATAAAACAATAAAAGATGTTATAAATATGAGGAAAAACAAAGACACTATAGGGTCTCAATTCAAATATTTCTTGCAAAAAACGTTAAATTAACCAAACATATTTTTACAATAGTGCATAAGGTATCTTCATTACGTAAATGACTCTCACTATATGTTTTGATAAGATACACGTTTCTCATTTAACTTTTACATTTTTTTTTGAAGACTATTTTTAATTCGCGCCCAATGCCTTAAATATTTTTAAGAACGGATCTGGATCACATACAGGATGGTGTAGAGTATAAAGTTTTTAATTCACAAAACAAGATTCCACTTGTAAAACAACAAGTATGTTACACGATTATTATGTTTGATTTCAGTCACCACTCACCAGTACGAATTTGTGTGAAACATATAAGCAATATGATTAAAAAAGCAAAGAATAAGCCTAGCTGACCACATGTAATATTACCGCAAAAAGCCCAATAAATAGAGTCCAATGAATAGGCCCAACTAAATAAGGATGCATTTCAAAGACTATAAACGTGGTTACTAAATGAATAGTTACAGGATTTGGCTTAAGATATTCTGAAGTTAATCATTACTAAAGGTTTGTGGAAATTATAAGTCGTTTAGACAAAGAGTTTTCACTTAAAATAGATCAAATCAGGGTATCCACCAATTCTAAACCGAAACCAAACGAGTACTATATAGTCTGGTACTCAACCCGGATACTTTCCAGATCTAGTTTTGAACCATTACACACTCCTAAGAAGTGGCAGGTGTAGACGCGAACTTACATATGCTGTTATGCCTCTCCAAAGAAACTCAATTCATGGTCTTTAAATCTTCTGAAATAAACACGAAATATCAACATGCATATCTATTATCTATAACGTAACATGAAGCATAAACATCACAAAGTTTTCATATTTCTGCTTAAACTTATAAGACACGCTTTGCCGAATTTAGTTTTGCTTTAATTTCTATCCTTAAATTTAAATCTTCCAATTAGTGTTCACCTGACGTTAGGAAACATGTAGTTGTGCTAAATATGACTAAAGTCCGATATAAGTAGCACGAATCGACCAAAAAGACCCATCAGAGGCCTACCAATCTTGAAGGTTTGGCTTACAAAAACTTCATTAAAAAGTTATGTACATTCCAACAATAAAATCCGACAATATCTCATACTTGCACATTCTTCTTCCTTTTCGAGATTTGCATCGGTACTATTGCTTAACAAATACAAATTTAATGATATATGGTTGGTACTATATATTAATCCTTAACAAACATAACTAATGATTTGTGTTGTTTATTGCAAAAAATGAAAGTATAAATACTAAAACAAAAAGATGAAAGTATATTTTGCTGTCGTGGCGCTTTTGTTGCCGCGTCAAGAAAAGTTTTATGCCAAGTTCTTGAAATACGAATTTTGGCATCGTGCAGTTCAGTTTCTTGGTCATGTTATAAATAGCGAAGGCTTTAAAGTTAACCCAACAAAAGTTAATGCAATTATAAACTGGGATCAACCCAAAACTTCTACAGAAGTCAGATCTTTCCTTGGTCTTGCGGGGTATTACCGCTGTTTTATTAAAGATTTTGCCAAGATCGCTTCATCTCTTACCAAGCTTACACGGAAAAATGCTAAGTTCGAGTAGGACGAAGATCAAGAAATAGCTTTTCATACTTTAAATGAAAAGTAAATCACGCCCCAGTGTTAGTAGTATCTGAGGGGAACGAAGACATGGAAGTTTATTGTGATGCATCGTCAAATGGCCTCAGATGTGTTCTCGTGCAGCGAGGGCAAGTTATAGCTTATGCATCCAGACAACTCAAGCAACATGAATTCCCACTCCAGCAGGGGTATTTGCACTAAAAATCTTGAGGCACTATCTTTGTGGCGTGAAAATAAAGATCTTTACAGACCACAAGAGTCTTAAGTACCTTTTTAACAAGCATGATCTAATATGAGGCAAAGTTGTTGGCTAGATTTAGTTAATGACTAGGACCGTAAAATCCTTTACCATCTGGGTAAAGCCAATGTAGTGGTAGATGCTTTAAGCAGAAAGACAAGACATTTTGCTCTAACAGTTAAATCACTTCAGATGGTGGTCACGTCTTGACTTTTTCGAGTATATTAAGGTAGTCCAGCAGGAAGCATGGCAGAACGAAGATTTCAATACAAAACATCTCGTGGGCAAGTTCATAACTTAGTTGTAGACTCGCGAGAAATCAGAACACGTTTTGGCAGGATTTGGATTCCAAATAATAAACAACTCAAGAAGTTATTCCTCAATGAAGCCCATAAGTCAAAATACTCTATTGATCCAGGTGCTACAAAGATGTATTATGACCTCAAAATATATTACTGGTTGGCCAAGAATGAAAAGAGACATCGTAAAATACGTCGAGCAATGGCTTACATGACTTTAAGTTAAAACGGAACATTGATGCGCGTGGATTGCAACACGCACTACGTTTTACCTCTCGAGGGATCTCGAGAAGCTTGCAATCCCCACCAGGCAGTGTACCTGACCGATGTAGTATAGTGAAGTGGCAAGTACCGGGGGATTGATCGTTCTCTCACAGGGAATAGTGTTCGTTAGGTTAAAAACTACTCTAATCTAGGTCTAAGGGTGGAGGAAGATTCTTTTTGTATTTTTATATTTTATGAAAGCTATAGTACCTGAGGGGAACGAAGACATGGAAGTTTATTGTGATGCATCGTCGAATGGCCTCAGATGTGTTCTCGTGCAGCGAGGGCGAGTTATAGCTTATGCATCCAGACAACTCAAGCAACATGAATTCCCACTCCAGCAGGGGGATTTGCACTAAAAATCTGGAGGCACTATCTTTGTGGCGTGAAAATAAAGATCTTTACAGACCACAAGAGTCTTAAGTACCTTTTCAACAAGCATGATCTAATATGAGGCAAAGTTGTTGGCTAGATTTAGTTAAAGACTAGGACTGTGAAATCCTTTACCATCTGGGTAAAGCCAATGTAGTGGTAGATGCTTTAAGTAGAAATACAAGACATTTTGCTCTAACAGTTAAATCACTTTAGATGGTGGTCACGTCTTGACTTTTTCGAGTATATTAAGGTAGTCAGCAGGAAGCATGGCAGAACGAAGATGTCAATACAGAACATCTCGTGGGTCAAGTTCATAACTTAGTTGTAGACTCGCGAGAAATCAGAACACGTTTTGGCAGGATTTGGATTCCAAATAATAAACAACTCAAGAAGTTATTCCTCAATGAAGCCCATAAGTCAAAATACTCTATTGATCCAGGTGCTATGAAGATGTATTATGACCTCAAAACAGATTACTGGTGGCCAAGAATGAAAAGAGACATCGTAAAATACGTCGAGCAATGTCTTACATGACTTTAAGTTAAAACGGAACATCATAAAGCGTCTGGAAAGATGCAACCACTTGAAATTCCTGTGTGGAAATGGGAGAAGATAACAATGGACCTGATCACGAAATTGCCCACGAGATCATGATCGGGTGATTGTTGATCGCCTAACCAAGAGTGAGATCTTTCTACTTATCAAGGAAACTATGTCCACACAAGGTATCACATAACTATATCTACAAGAAGTTGCAACTAGACACGGTGTACCAGTCTCTATAGTATCACATAGAGACAACATATTTACTTCCAGATTCTGACATAAATCTCAGGAATAATTGTGTATTCGTGTAAATTTTAGTACAACTTATCACCCTCAGACAAATGATCAAAGTGAAAGAACCATTCAGACGTTAAAAGATATGCCTAGAGCATGTGCAATGGATTTTGGCGGCAGTTATCATTCCAGCATAAAAATGCCACCATATGAAATGCTTTACGGGAGGAGATGCCGAACTCCAATTTGCTGGGGTGAAATTAGACAAAGAGAATTGAGCAACTTAGACGTTGTTCAACAGACGGATGAAAAGATTGATTATATATATATATATATATATATATATATATATATATATATATATATATATATATATATATATATATATATATATATATATATATATATATATATATATATATATATATATATATATATATATATATATATATATATATATATAAACTAAAGATGGTTCAAGATAAGAGAAAATCTTATGCAGACAAAAAGACAACCGATAGAATTCCAGATCGGTGATAAAGTCATGATAAAAGTATCTCCTTTGAATGGAGTCATTCGATTTAGAAAGCGCGACAAACTAGGACCTTATTATATTGGTCCATTCAAGATAGCAACCAAAGTTAGAAAGGTGGCATACATGAGTTGCAAGAAGACTAAACAATATTCATAACACTTTTCATGTATCACAGTTTAGAAAATGTTTAGTGTACGATGCAACGTATGTCCCGTTAGCAGACATCGTAAAAGCTCGGCTATGTTGAAGAGCCAGTGGAAATTCTTGATACAAAGGTTAAGAAACTTAGGAATAAAGAAGTCCTCCTTCTTAAATTCAGATGGAAGCACAAAAAAGGACTAGAATACATGTGGGAACCTAAAGAAGAGCTCATCAAGTACTATCCAACATTTCATCAAGAATTGTTTGTGGGGACACAAACCGAATAAGTTGGGGAGAGTTGTAACTCCCAGATAGGTAACTTAGCATGATTGCTTAACACCATTATGTGGCGTTAATTCATGAAAATTGAAAATGATGATTATGGTTATTCGAATAACCAAACACCCCCTTATATTCTTACTAGTTCTAAACACTAGTTTAAGAAGGTAAGCTCGTGTTCTAAGTAAGCCCCGTGTTCATGTTATGAAATTAGGTGATAGAAGTAAACAAGGTGCCTTTCGGAAGCTCGGAAACACTAAAAGCATACTAAGGTGGGTACAATATCATAAAAGTAAGTATGTGTTGCTATATGCCTGTAAATCATGTTTATGTAGTTTATGTTGTTCATGAATTTGTTATGACAAGTATATGATGGTATATCTCCTGTTATGCAAGTTCAAGCTTATGTTCACCTTTATACTCTATGTTAGTCATTATGCAAGTTGTGTGATTTATACCCATGTTGTCCTGAGTAGTCTTAATTTCAGTTCACGTTGACCCGTATGGTCATTATAACATGTTCAAAATAGTCATGAAGTTAATTGCATGTTATGACATCTTATGTGGAGTACTAGTGCTTAAATAGCACTTATGTATAGTAAAAGGAACTTATGACGTCCTATGTGGAGTACCCATGCTTATATGGCACTTAGGTTCCGTAATGGGAACTTATGACGTCCTATGTGGTGTACCCATGCTCAAGTAGCATATATGATCCTTCTTGGAATACATGTTTAAGTATTTATAACATCCTTTGTGGATTAACTTGGTTGCGACATCCTTCGTGGAGTAATTGTGCTTAATTAACACCTATGTTAATGTTGCGACCCATGTTTGTAAAGAAGCAACGCTAGTTCATGTTTACTACCTTATGCTTTTAGATTATACTTCGTTTACTCACTAAGCTTAAAGCTTAACGTTGCTTCGTTTCATGTTCTTATAGGTGAACCAAGTGACTCAAAGCTTACGGAAAAGGAAACTTTGGTTTAGCTAGCGGTGGTGCTCGAAAGATATGAGCATTTCTCTAACCCTCTCTTGATACTACTAGTTATGCCCAAGTGTCGTTTTGATTCGTGTCATAGAAAACGCATAAATTGAACTTAAAGTTTAAAACTTATGATGTATATGTATGTTAAGGGTGTTTGGCATAGTGCTGTTTTTACCCATTTTCGAATATATGGGTCCAAAAGTATATGTAACCTATATTTACTGTTGATGTTATGTTGTAAAATATAATTTCAGATTTTCAAGTTTTACAGAAATGAGAATGTGCAATTTTGTGTAAATGCATGATTTGTTACAGGACTTCCATACTGCGTATGGACATACAGGTCCATACTGCATATGGACATACAGTTCTATACTTCGTATGGCTTTAGGTATATTTAAAAAAAATTACGAGTGTTTCATATTTTATTTCAGGAAAATGATAATTCATCTTGCTTGATGTGCCTAGTAATCCTCATACTCATTGGATCCTGACAAGTGTCAGAACTGATGGTTTAGATACAAAGAGAAAATGAGTGAAAAAAATATATATATAATATTGTTGTGTGTGTGTGTAAGATGATTAGTAAAAATATATTGTAGGAGACTTTAGCAATGATTTTTATTTAGGATAAATGGGGTAAATATGAAATTTTCCCAAAACAGAAATAACAATAATGTTGATCTTGGTAATGATAATGATGTTAACAAGAAATGTAATGTTACTCATAAATATTTTACTACTATATGAAAGAAAAATAATAAGAAATTAAGGAAAAGAGATCTACCGAAAGAAACTAGAATAGAACAAGGGCATGCATAATGGCTTTTGTTGAATTTCATTATATTCTTTTTCCTTATATATACCAAAAACACTACTTATTAGAATAATTGTTTGAAATACATATATAAAGGGTATATCTAAGAATTAAAACATTCATGTACGAAATAAAATTATTTGAGATTTTGTTGCACTCATTTGAGCTGTAAGCTTAATGGCTTGTTACAAGACATGCTAATGTTATTGATATGTATCATAATAATTGAACCCAAAAATACTCCTCCTGAACCTATTCCGGGAAATAACAAGAAGATGGGAAAGCAAGGTGGTCCTACTATTCTGGGCAAAGGAGGGTTTACTAAACCTGTTGTGGGTAAGCAGTTTCAATATCAACCCAAAAAGACTCCTCCTGAACTTAAGAAAGTGGAAGTCACTAAGAAGAATGCTTCTGATATGGCTAGTTCGATTGGAACAAAGATCTCTACATCTAACCAGTTTGATGCTCTTAATATGGAAGATACGAATGCTTTTGGTATTCCTTCAAATGACACCAACAAGGATGTGGATTCTGGTCGTACAATGGAAGTTAATGAAGATAAGTCTACCAATACAGGTACTGCATCACAAGGACCCCTTGTGAGCGATTTGAAAGAGAAGGAGTCGGTTGTGGCTCCTAAAACTAGTGATTCTTGTACTCCACCCGCCTCTTCTACTAAGAGAGTTAACCCTTTTTCTAAGGTGGGAGAGATCGTGGTTTCTGATTCTGAAGATGAGGTGGTTGCTAACCCATTTGATGAGTATGCTAATCTATTCGGTGGTGGCCAAGAGTTTGAAGATGATTATGATGACTATGACTACGATGACTATGCGAATCAGGTTTTTGATCTTCCAGGAAATTTGGATGCCTTTAATGCCATGTATGGCACCAAGCTTCAAGGTCTTAGGAAGTAATTTTATTTCGTTATGTCCTATGTTATCATTTGAGTAGTGCTTTGTTTTCTTGTTTAGAAAATAGGAAGTATCTTGTTATGTAAGCTTTATTCCTATGTAACGGGCTGGGATATGTGATTCCACCCATATCCATTGTACTTAAACGTTTTGATTAATATATTTATCAGGGTGCATGATTACTTCCCTTTACCCAAAAAAATAATTGAACCCAATATTAATTATATTAGTAATTATTAGATGGTAGTTTGTTCATGCTATATTTACAATTAAATTAGCATATCTTGACAAGCCACCAGGCTTACAACTCAAATTTTGTGAGTGTAACAACATCTCATCAAATCAATAAGTGTGTGTTATATTTGACAAAACTAGTTGTAACTTGTATGCTATAAGTTGTAATTTGTAAGCTGTAAGCTGTAAATTATAAGTTGTTAACATGAGTTACAATATGTATCTTTTTTCAAATAAAAGTGTTTGATAAATTAGTTATTAACTGTAAGTATAAGATATAAAATAACATAAAAAGGCATATCAACAATTCTAAACAAATGTAAAATATAAAACAAAATAATAGACTCACTATATTAATAATAATTGTATTGTTTTAAGACAATATGCTTATAATATTATAGCTTGTATATTTAACCACATAATGACATTCCATATAGGTATAGTCATCTTCAGGTGGTTTTGAAAAGTTCATTGATTGCGTGTTAATCACATGAAGAAAGACACGTGTGTCGTGTGCTGACATTTCCCAATCAACCGATATAAATGTAAAACACATATTAAAATCACACGTCGTCATATATTACATTAAAAGTAGATATCCTTTTTATACTGATATAACGAACTTGTTGAGTCTCTGGGATGTATGCCCTATGTGTATGCCATCAATACAATAAATGTAGCCCTAAAACCAAATTAAATAATATAAACGATAACAACATATGTTTGACATTTTAATAGGTACACTTAAGATATTTAAATTACTATCTTAAAATACGGCATGTATCTTTTATCATTCATGATTTGAGGTAGTATAAGAAAACTTAGATATTTTCGCCTAATAAATCTTTAATTAAAATTATTGTTGTATGCATTAAACATAGATCTTGAAATACTAACATAACATGGCATATGTATCATTTATAAATGATTTAAGGATATATCGGTAATATTTAAGTTGTTAACAGATCCATTGAGATTTTGAACGCTACATCGAGTAGCTTTTTATTTTGAATTTATTTGTTACAAATAAATGCTTCTAGCTAGTATATGAAACAAAGTTTTTTTAGTTGGAGCAACATTTTGAAAACAAAAAGCTTCTATAAACGCTTCAAAAAAATCATACCAAACAGGCCCTTGGTCTATCTTTAAGTTTAGATTGCATGGTAATACACTTTACAAATTTCATCTAATTAGTATGTGATTCCAAATCTAAGCAATCCTAGAAGGGTCTTCGATTAACTTCAATTCAACATCCAAATACATAAGATAAATCATGACTATCAATTTGTTAGATGCTTACCATCTTACGAATTTATATCTTCAATGTGTATATCACTTCCTGTTACTCGTAAATCCATCACAACAAATCAATTTTGGGGATATTTTAGTTTTCCAATATAAAATTAGTTACGTCTATAAGTCTATCTCATATGGTTTCAGATTTTTTTATTTTTATTTATTTATTTATTTATTTTTATCTTTTTTAATTACTGTAGTACATACATCAAGTCACATTTTAGCTAAACTTTCATGCAACATGTATTCATGTACGTATTGTTTTATTGAAGTCGGCTTTTGTTCAACGGAAATAAGGACAACATAGTGCTACCGACATCCAATATAATCAAAGTATGCATGTGATATCCATACCTCATATTCACTATATGCCTATTCATTTTTCTTGTCTTGTCGATCTATTATCTAGAATTATAATTATTTTTCAAAGTGTCCGGAATTACGTTACTGTTGATAGTTTTACTCATTTTCAATGTTTATTGTTCAAGCCCTCAAGGGGTTTTCACATTATATTCATGATGTCAAAGTCCTTGCTCCAAAGTTCATTTATCCAAGTCGACATAAGAGTCACTAGCAAGAGGTAAATTCATTCCGATGATTTAGTCAAATTTATTAGATTATATAATTCCCCATATGTCTATTCAATTATTGATGAATAATATATAGATATTACACATGAAACATAATAAAACTCAAGAAATGCTAGACTTACTCACAAAATTCACACAAAAAATCTACTCTCTGACGTGTCAACGTGTGATTGATTTAATAAGAGAGAGGAGAAAGAAACTGCCAGAAAATGTACTAATCTCCCACTGACATGTCAACGAGTGGATTTTTTGTGTGAATTTTGTGAGTGTGTCTAGCATTACTCATAAAACTCTAAGGGAACCAAACCCCACAATTGTGTTTGGGTCACTATTAATACGTCTAATACTTATCAGTAGTTCGAGCGTGAAATTGCGAAATGTTGTACTTGAGATAAAAGAACAATAATTAATCAAGATAAAGCTAATGATAGTTATCTTGATAAACACTTTGAAAGCTGCTAACGCATCAAATAAAAGTAATCTAAAACATAATGAGATTTTTCTATTTTTTTATTTTTATTTTTATTTTTTTTTCGGGCAACTGTCAAGACTTATAACATTGCATCAACAGGTGAATGCGGCGATTCTGGTAGTATTTTATTCGAAATTTAATTATGAATTCACGATCACTGACTACATCAGCTAACTCTAAGTGGTTTGAGAGTTATAAACAAACCAGTGAGCCAATTGTAATTTTAGAACTTGATGGCTTGTTACGTTGACGCGTGACGGTGCATAACCATGGCTATGGCGGCAATTCTAGTATTTTTTTCTTCTGAATTTGAATACGAAGCCAATGGCATCGACGACGTTAATTAACCTTTAGCGGTTTAAGAGCTATGGTCCAGATAGTTGCTTGTCTTTTTATTTCATATAATTGATAAATGGTGGCAACTAAGGTTTGACAGGGCGGTTAAGAAGTGGCGGCTAAAGATTGCCGACAAGGTCCTAGGATCAGAACTAAAGCTACGATACCATGTTGAATGATGATAAAACCTCGCAGAATACTTTGTATTATTCATCAAATATTTATTATTCTAATACAATGAATCCTAAAACCCCAATGGATCTAAACCCATGTTCGGGCTTGGGTTATATCTAACATTTAATACTCCTTCGCAATCTGAGCAGTGAAATCACAAAAACTTAAAAATTCGAGCTAAAAAAACATTAAAGGAATATAAGTTCTTTTTGATGATGACATCTGACAATAAAATCTTCAACTGAAACAACGAAAGCAAAGCAAGCATTAAAAGTCGTTGGCCGACGACAACGATATTTTTACCGTATTTTTCTTTACTAACAACAGCCTTGAAAACTTCGAACGCGGTAAATAGTAAGTAGAATTTGAGTTTGAATATTCGAATCATATACAGTGGACGTGGGATCTTCGGTTGCATGGGATGGAGTTTATTGCATGGAGGAGATTGGTTTTGTGGGGTTTGTGAATTATAGTAACACAGTAGAAGCGAGCAGAAAATAGCAATTTATAGGATCAAGTATTCAAGTGTCGACTGCCAAAGCAATGGGCATGACGAATGTTTATAAAACGAGATTAGTAAAGTTCGCACCTTGTGGCGATTATATACTAAGAATAATTTAGCACACATTGTTATGATTAAATTGTGATTAATCACCTGTATTTATAAACATTAATTCATACTGATTAGAAAAGTTAGTATTTTGTGTTTACTATGAAAAAATCTTTGTGTAACATTAACCCGATTTTATCATGTAAAAGAATGGCAAACAAAATTACTAACACAAGTGATAAGAATTAATAACTTATTTAGTAACATGCGTCTTTGTTAACTATCTTATATGCAAAAATTAAAAGTGTTATAATATCAATTAGACTCATTTCAATTATTTATTATTTAAAAATTTTCTCCGTAACTTTTAAATAATTATTTTTCATTAGTTGTGTATTAGATTAGAAAATCCTTACGGTTTATATTGGTTATTAGTTGATATTTATAAGTGGTTATAACAAGAAATTTAATATAACAGATTGCTAAAAAAATCCTAGTACAATTATTTTTTTATAGCTTTGCCTAATGTTACAATTAACTACAGTATTTGATTCTTTACCATAGAGTACCACCACGTACACTTGAATTTCACCCACTAAAAATAACGAGTATAAAACGTACTGTGTTTTCACGAGTCACAAAATGAAGTTGGTGAATATTATTTATAAGCACAGTGTTTAATATATGATATGATATGATAAGCTGATAATAATAAAGGATTCAATTGGTCGTGGTAGAAGCGGTCGCCATGGTTGTGTGTTTTGAAACTTGAAAAGTCCTTGTGTTTACGTGATAGTATTTATTCTTAGAGTAGTGTATTCTCTAGTAAAATACCGTAAGTGTTGCATCAAGAGTCACATCAGAACCACAAGTTTGCAAGTATTCGTCACTTTGCGCGAGAATTCATCTGGCCGTATAAAATTCATTCAGGATCGTTTAATTTATTTACTTTTGTTTATCTATACTATCTATAACGCATTTATATCATTTTTCTTAATCCTTAATTTTGAAACTTAAAAATATATTTTAGTAACTAAAATACCCTTAATTAAAAATAGTAACAACATTCACTACTAAATTAATATTTTAAATATTGTTTAATCATCAAGCTTTTATCATTTCTCGTTTATAACAAAAAAACTTGTTTTCTCACAGTGGCTACATATTGAACTTTTAAGTTGCATCAAGGGTCACCTAAAACATCCGATTCCTTAATACACATCAACATACATCAACATATATCAACTCTTTCAACAATAAATCTAGTTTTCGTATTTTCAATAACCTATGTCATACTAAAACCTTTTTGCTGCTATTCATATTGTTATGTTGAACTTTTATGTAAAAACATCCTCGATTTATTTATTTGGTGTTTGTTTTCATTGGGTGTTTGTTTGACAATCAAACATCCATGAACACGTCACAAAACATTTTACTTTTTCATTTATTCCGAAAAAAATGTAACTCGTGAATTTTAAGGTGACAAAATGTTTAGATATGCTATATAATGATGAAATAAGTAATGTTTTTGTTTGTATTTAGATGCATTTTTTGTGTGTAAAATTGACCTCAAATTACTCAATGTTTGGGATTGATCTCCATTTGGTTATACAGGTATATAGCAATGGCTTTGAGCTTGTTTATTAGATTGATTATTGTTTATTACTATTATAAAATTAGTTTGTAGTTAAGGAACTATGAACTTTATGTTTATTGTTCCTTCAACCTACATCTATTGTTGACTTTTATCCAAAAGATTATATTACGATTAAAGCTTATTTATCACTACTGTATAAAATTGTTAATGGGTTTTGCTATCATGGATGGCTGGTATGTGTGAAAACACATACTTTTTCTTGATCAAATAACGGACTAATAAGATCAAAACCCGACCATAAATGCCAAATATTTGTGTGTTTTTGTGTTTATACATGTGCAGGTGCCGGATATCAAAAAGGGACAAAAAGAGAGGCAAAACCCTACAAAACGAGCACGGGATATGGAAAGAGTGAGAAAAGCCGGAGCCGGGGAAGAAATTTCGAGTTTGGATCACATTTATTCTCAAAGTGTTAAAATCTACCCTTGAAGAGATCAACGAGTTGTCAAAATGAGCCCTTGGATTATTTGAATGAAGATTGGCAGGATTAGTCCCTAAGTTTTCAGATTCTACACAATTGGTCCTTGGAATTTATAAACTCTAATCCTATAATTAAACCATACCAAGCCTTTAACTCTTATAACCCAAAAAAATATAAAAACTAAATCCAAAACTCACAAATCCAAGTCCAGTACCATCACTCTTTAACCCGGCCCAAACCCTTTGGTCAAATCCCATTATCCACGGGTCAAACTCAATAAAAAAATATATTTACCCTCCCGCCCCCAATTCACCACTTACCCAGATGTTTCACTATTTACATGAACCCTAACTCTTACTCCTTACAAATTCACTGAGATTAAGGGCATAATTGTACAATTGCACGCGTTTCTAGAAGCCTGACAAGAGCAGAAGGATGCCACGCTGGCAATCCGTGTGACTTAGAGGCATATGATTGGTTGATGTGACGTGTAGATTTAATCCAAGGGTCGTGATTGATGGGAAATGATTGAATGATGATCAAGGGATGCTATTAGAGTTCTAGAGACTTCTCACATACCCAAGAAGATCCTCACCCGAGGCTATAAAAGCTCTTCCTCACACCACAATTTGTTTGGTTAGACTTTAGGAGTAGTGTAGTGTAGGAGTCGTATAGTAGTATAGCTTTAGTTTTAGCTAAATTGTATCAGCTCTCAAATTCAGTCTACTCTTTAAAAGCTTTGTAACTCAATTCTCTTTAATACATTTTCAGTTTTTAAATTCATGTCTCATTTTACTTTTTAAGCTTTTAAATGTTCTCAAGTAGTTAACAAGCTTTAATTTCTGTTTTCACAAGCTCATAGAAGCTTATTCATAGCTTTTTGTGAGCTTGTGTGGTTTAATCTCTCATTGATTGCAAAAGTCCATATTAGTCAACATAAGCTCAAAAGATTAATAAGCTGTTGCAGAAGGAGTTATGAGGTTATTTCAGTTGGAGTAGTTTGTTGGGAAGCTAATAAGTGATTCACATTCTTGTCTTGAGGTCAATTTACTCTATTCTAAATTTTATTCCATTTTTAGCTTAAAAACTGTTTTTGCTCATTGTTTATCATTAAGTGCTTATTAGTTGTAGATTATTGTTGTTTACTTGATGTCCTGTGTTTACTTAAGTACTTAATTGCTTTTGTAGCTTAGTTGTAGTTTATAGTTAGCTTGTTTAAGTTTTGGCCTAAATACTCATAAAATCCAAATAAATGCTTATTCTGTTTCTGCTTATTTTAGTGCTCAATTGAAGTTCAATTTTGCTTTTTAGTTGTTATAGTAACTTACTGAACCATTTTGTTTCAAAAGTTTGGCTTATTTGAATCTTGTTCTTTATAAATCTCAAAACAGTCAAGTCTTAAAGGGTGTTTGGGTCAAGGGTATTTTATGAGCTTGAAACTGTTTTGGCTATTTGCTCATTTTGATCCAACCTCAATTTGCTATTAGGACGGATAGTAGGTATTTTTAAGAATTTTTAAGTAGCTATATAGTACTTGCATCAGTTATTCACATTAGGCTTCTTAAAAATGTTTTCAACTAGAGTGATTGCATAATTCTTATTTGTTGCATTTTAATTGTAGTATTTTCTCATTTTTAGTTCACCTAGGCATGTGAGTAAGTTTGCATAACTAGTTTTAGGATTACAACTCTTTTTGATCATTTTTCCATGTCTGCATAAACAGCCTATTATGCTCTTATAAGCACTTGCACCGGATAAATTTTTAGGCTCAAAACAGTTTGGAAACTTGTAAATATTGGTCTTATCTCTACTTTGGTGCCTGGTTTTTAGAATAGTATAGTCTTTGCATCTTGAGCTTATGGTTTACTAGCTAAATTTGTAGTCTGCAATAAGCTCCTCTTGGCCTTAGTCCCCTGTACCATTTAAGTTCCTGTCTCAGCTTGTTTTATTACTTCTTATCAGCTTGATTAGTGCTACTTTTGGGCTTATTTTTGGTGTTTAAGTAGATCATAGTATAAGCTGTTGATATCTACCTTTGAACTGCTACTTGGAGCTTAATTAGATTGCTTATTCAGGTCTTCTAAATGCCCCCTAGGGACTGTTTGTTTCGCTCTTTATTCAGTTTGAGCATAATGATTGATCTCAGATTTCTTGCTTGTTCTAGCTTGTTTTGTTGCTTGTTTAAGCTTGTTTATAAGCCCATTGTGTCTAAGTTTCAGAATACTAGAAGATTTCAGTGCTAGCTTGTTATGTTTGAGCTTAGTTTAGGAATAGCTTATCCTCTAGTAGCTTAAATTTAGCCTTAAGTCAGCCCTTTAGGACTGCACCCCCATGCACCATTGCTTTTTGTCCCCATAAGCCTTTTAGATTAGCTTGCCATTAGCTCATATAAGCTTCTTAATTTCTGAAATTTGGTCTACTGTTATTTGGCTAGCTTATCTTTAAGTTTTTGAGTTTATTTTGTTTTATAGAGCCTTTGAACCTACTCCCCTGCACCAGTAATCAGTTCCACCTTAGGGCCTGTTTTTGCTTATGTTTATCTCAGTTGTAGCTTTGTCTAATTTGAGCTTCTTAGTTGATTGTAGCTGGTATAATTGATTGATTTGTCTTGTTGAGTATTGTTAGTGATAGCTTGAGTTGATTGAGAGCTTATTTAGCCCCAACTTTTAGCTCATTTTCCCCTAGCTTTAGCTTTTGGTCCACTTGATATAGTTTTTTAGTTGGTGATTTTCTTTTCCTTTTTAAGCTTTCTTAAAACTGAATGCATTTTTCTGCTTAATTTTAGCTTTTTTTAAGTTTTCAGAAAAACTTCCTTTTATAAAACTTGCTTATTTTTGTATGCTTAATCAGTTTTTATAAGAATATATCAAAAAGAAAAATAAAAATAAAAAGGCCAAGAGCAGGTTCGAACCCTGGTCTCCACCTTTATCACTCAAACGCCTCACACTCACACCACATAACCAGTTGCCCTAGGGACTTCTCAGGTTATGTGGTGCATAGTTTTTTACTTAACCCTTTTTAATCCTTTTAGCTTATTGCAATCTAACAGCTTATTGTTGCTTAATCTTTAGAGCTTTTTCTCCCATTTTATTTTTCTTTCTTTCCTTATTATATTAAGTAATTTTCATAAAAGTGTCAGAATTATTTTTCAACTTTTTCTATTCTAAATCATTTTAATTCTTCTTAATTGTTTTTAAATCATTATAAATAAATAAGAACTCAAATATTATATATATATATATAGATATACATATATATATATATATATATAGATATACATATATATATATATATAGATATACATATATATATATATATATATATATAGATATATATATATATATATATATATATATATATATATATATATATATATATATATATATATATATATATATATATATATATATATATATATATATATATATATATATATATATATATATATATATATATATATATATATATATATATATATATATATATATATATATATATATATATATATATATATATATATATATATATATATATATATATATATATATATATATATATATATATATATATTTCTTTTTCTTAAATTTTTCTTTTATCGTTTAGAATGTAGAAAAATCATTTTCATGCCCGTAGGAGTATAATTGCCTTAGATTCACTTTTATTTTGCGTACGTTCATAGTTTTTAAGTAGTTCACGCGTTTTTTTAGGGTAGAATATGTTTTAGCTTAATTTTTCTTTACGTTATTATTTTGTATGCTTTATATGTGCTTTCTAGTTATAATCACTATCAAATTATCACTTTTATCCCTATTCACTTCACGAATCACGAATCGTTAACCACGATTCCATTCACACCTTCGCTGGGACACGACCCGGAGAAATACTTTCACGAGTATTTCTTCGGAAAAATCTCTACACTACGATTGCACATAATCAATGGCACACATTTTTTGTACAATAATGTGAAATTAATATGGCGTTTTATAAAATATGGTAACCGAATTTTTGATAATCACACCTTCATTAAGCTATCTTGGTGTTCACCAAGACAGGTTTTTGAGTTTTCATGGATTGCTCTATTGTTTTATAGCTGGGTATCCGTGTTTTGTGACGGAGGGTACCTTGTATTTAAATTTTTTGACAAACTTATTTTTTGGTAATATATTTTCGTGACAATAACTTTATAAAAGATGAGAAATTTAGGTTCTTATAACTTCAAATAATGACAAACTATATTATATTAGTAGCAAAGAGTAAAGAATATAGACATGCCATTTTTAATATAAACTGTATTAATTTTTATTTCATGAATGTTTTAGACTTTTAATGTGTTTGAGGAGAGTATATAAAAATTTATTTTAATAGCTTGTTTGATTTGTACTATGTGGTTTATAGATTGTAATTTGAATGTGTTAAATATATATGTTGGTGCATAAGTTAATTGTACAACATGCATGTATGGTTGAATTGCTTAATGGTCCGTTTGGTTTGAGGGGTTTGCTTGGGTGTTTGTTTTGAAACTTCAAATCAATTATTAGGTTGCATTTTTCATATTTGGGTTTAGACTCATAACCAAAGTATTTAGCCATTTACAAAAGATAAGGAGTGTGAGGTGTTTTATGACAAGAGTAGGCCAAAGAGTAGGCCAAATGCTTTCTCCTTCACATTTTTTTTCTTCTTTTTATCACTCATTATTAATCTAAATAGTTTTTAATTTGTATTTTAATATATAAAATATATTTAAATTATAAAAGAAGGGATCTAATAAGAAGAATAATTAAAATAAGAAGGATAACTAGCCACGCATTTTAATTTGGGAGGGAAAATTTAAATGAAGATGCATCCATTTTTGTAAGTGCATCTAAAATGTGTGGTTGTGATTATTTCTTATCCTTCTTATTTTTATTATTCTTCTAATTTGATCCTGACTTTAAATTATAATTTATCTCTCTTACCTCAAATTCGGAGACCCACCAAAGCATGAAAGCCAGGATCTTTCAGAAAATGGATTCCTATTCGAAGATAATTCAAATATTATATTAAATTCAAATTCTAATCCTAAACCCATCTAGCAACGGAATTTTATAGCGACAGATAGTTTTTGTGATAAAAAATAGTTTATGGGTTATAAACGAAAAATAATAAAAGTTTGAGGATTTGGTGATTAAACATAATGTTTTGAAACCCGGTTCGACCCCGGGTGGTTCAACTGGTTGAACCGTTCCGGTAAAAAAAACGGGTCAATTTAAACCGGGTCACACACGACGGGTTGGGTCGAATAAACAGGTCAAATTAAACCGAGTCAACCCGGCGTCGTGGGTAACCCGCCGGGTTTGAAGAGTCTCGGGTCAACCCGGTTTTCAATGCGTATTAATAGTTTCTTTTTAAAACATATGTTTCAATATTTTCTATTTTAATTTCAACATTTCCTAATACTATAAATTTTTCAATATTTTACATATTAACTTTTTCACTTTACTACATTGACCATTTTACTTTTATATATAGTATATATAAAGATAAAGAAAAGATAAAGATGGTGTGAATGTGTGATATGATAAAACCGTTTCTAAACTTTGTATATTAAACCGAGAGAGGGAGAGAGCCAAAATTACACGATTCTGTGTTAAAAGAAGTTCAAAATTTTCGAATCAATTTCAGTCTAAAACGTTGGACACTCTCATACTAAAAATTAAAAGAAAATGTCTTATCGATAGATTTTCTTTAATCAAATAAGTTAGTAGATTTTTTCTTAGACGTGGAGATGTGGGCACCAGAAAAGTTCGCATGAGATGTTGGCTATGTGTTACACATGTCGCTTACCTAAAGGAGTTTTAGAGTTGTTTGAGAAAGATAGGTTGTCAGCAACAAGATCTATGTCCAACCACCTCAAAGAGCACACGTAATATGGTTATGAATTTTATATAATTTGCCAAACTCTTACTATAAATATAAAAATAGCAGTTTTTGACTAGGTTACATCGAGTAGTAAAAAGTTTAGAAAGTGCTAGAAATTCTTTGAAGTTTTCGATATATTCGGAACCACGTAAGTCGTCTCTTGTGGACATCTCATGAGTTTTGCTAAAGATACGATCATCAGAAAAAAAGGAAAGAGAGAAAAGTTAAAGTCAAAAAGGAAATACAGGAAAAAAGAGTGTAACATTAATTTCTGCAAATATTATCATTGTTTGTAGTGGAAGTTTCAAATCCCATAAATTATTCGACTAAAATACTAAATGAAAAACCACATTAGCTTAAAATGTTACATTGTTATCACTTTGAATCTAAACAAAAACCAAGAGGAATAGAGGACCATTCTACTAAGTATAATTTGGAATAACAGATTCTAGTTAATTAATAAAACATAAATCACATGTAAATTTATGTTAATCTGGAACATTTCTTATTATGGGTAATGATCCAATGAGAAGAAAACTCAAAATGAGAAGAATGAGAAATAACTATAACCGCGTATTTGAGATGCATCGACTTGAATTAGATACATCTCTATTCATTTAGATGCATCACAATTAGTTTCAAAAATGATTTTGAAGTGAAAACGATGCAAAGTAGTACTAGCAACAAATTTGACCCGCAGAGGTCGAAAAATACATAGGATTCGTCTAACTTGATGAAATGCATCTAATATATGTTTATGCATATAATTTTTAGCTAGAAAATATATTACGATGCATCTAAAAGATTAGGGATGCATCTAATTCAAGTTGATGCATCTCTAATGTGTAGTTATAGTTATTTCTCATCCTTCTTATGTTAATGATTCTTCTCATTTGATCCTTAGGGTGTGTTTCTTTTTTCTTTTAACTAAGAGACTGGGTCCACCAAACATTTAATAGTATTTATTTTTTGAGTAGGACCCACATATTTCCCTTAGATCCTCTATATCCCCAAGGCTAAAAATGTTAACCCCTCCCCATTAAGAGCCTCTAATAGAAGTGGACCCCATATGATCCCTTAGCTAAAGAGAAAAAGAAACACCCCCTTAGTCTATTATAGTTTTGTTGTTATTAGTGATTGCCACGACATGGATATTAGTGACAGTTTTTCTGTCACTAAACCGTCACTAAACCGTCTCTAATTGACCGTCATCATTGTAAAGACGCATCTTTTCGAATTGGTGACAATTATATCTATTAAAAAGGCATCAATGAGAAAACCATCGCGACTGTTTGAATCATTGCCAGTTAGCGACGGTTATTCTGTCGCTAGGTCGTCGCTAAAGCGTCACTAATTCTGAATCACTGTGATTGTTACGAAAAGAAGTGTCTCTAAGGCCATTTGAAGGGGTTTTGTGACTGTTTTGAAAGGTCACCATATATATAGAGGACGAATTTGTCACTTTGGATTCATCAAAAACACACAAACATCATTCTTTTCCATCATCATAACATAACCGATTCGCTAGATTCAAGTTTCATACTTGATTTGATTGTTGTATCCTCTAAACAGTTCGTACTAGATAGGACGAATTTTTGTTTAAGGACACTGCTAATCGCAGGCCTCAATCTGTTGTTGTAATCTTACGATTATATATAAAACAATTTGTATTACGATTATATTATTCCTAACAATCCTAAATAGAAATTTCAAAGATGGATCAAACGATTCAGAAACCGCATGTTGAAAAACCTGAAAAGTTCAAAGGGTCTGATTTTCGTCGTTGGCAACAAAAGATGTTGTTTTATTTGACAACGTTGCATGTGTCAAATGTTCTCACGGATCCTNAGCTCATCGAAGGTACTTGTGGCTTTTTCGTTCCCATCAGCTTGTTTCACCCCATATCTTGTGTATAATAATTAAAGATGTCTCGGTTTTAACGAAATTTAGTTCTTTATCTTCTTAAGAGAATCTTTGCTTGAAAAATTGGGTACACATCAAGGATACACGTCATTGTATTATGTTGTATTGCGTAGTACGCATGTGGTTTCGGAGCTACCCTAAAGCCCGGTATTCATAAGAGCTAAAGTGCTTTGAAACTTCGGATTGAGATCGGACCTTGGATCCTACATTCTAACCCTAGCAGTTGGCGGTAGGTCTTGGATTGAAACCGTGAAGGTTCGGAGTTGAGAAGTTACTAAGGCAAGAAAAAGTATGAAAAAAAAAAAAACTGAAAAAATGAAAAATCAAAAGAAGGAATAAGGATTTATGTTGAGATTTATGGATTATGAGCTTAAGTGTTAAGACTAAAGTTGGTCGCACGTGAGGTGCATGTGACGATCCTAGATCGGATGCATGAGGTGCACGTGAAATGTACTCGCCAACTTCTGTCTATTTCGATGTATTCCAAAGTCTATGTATGTATCCAATATCCTTGATGTGGACCTCATTTTTCGTGCAAACCTTCTTAAGAGAAGATGACTAACTACTTATCGTTGAAATTCTTGGTATTTTTATCGGACTAATTCATATTGAAACGAGAATATATGAAGCAATTCATTTCTCAACTTAATTTTAAAAAAGTCTAGATACACTAAGATTTGGGAACAAGGGGTTTTTACACAAGTAACTACGATGAGTAGTATTGACATCTAACTTGTAAATAAACGGTGATCTCGTTCATAAGCTTAGTTTGGGGACTTGTGAAAAATCAAGGATGACGAATTTTATCCGTATGGTCACTTTTCTATGAATCGTGTTTCTACTCGAAGACCCTAAAAGTTATTGAAAGATAATGAAAGTTGATACACCGTCATCCGAATAAGTTGTGAAAAGTTCGTAAGTAATAAGTGTAATAAATGTTGAAACAAAGACAAGGGTAAAACGGGGCGTTTAAGGGAATAAATGGTTTCGTATCTCTTTTGAACATTTTGCTACTTTTCAAAGTTAAGTAAAAAGAGTTATGAAATTATTTATCTCTAAAGCGTGATTGAATCCCATTGCGTGAGGACACGACAATATCTTAGTTTGGGGGATTTTGATATGTGTGAAATCACATATCGGTTTTTCACCATTTTAAGACTTAAAAGACCAAAAATACTAACGAAAGCCAAAGATATTTGTGTTTTTGTCTTAATGATTGTGCAGGAAAGGATTATGCAAAAACGGATTCAAAACGAGACAAAACAACCAAGAACGAGCACGAGACGGAAGAGAGTCAACAAAGTCAAAGCCCGGGATTCAGAAATTTAAGTTGAGCTCAAAATGTTTATATTAGTCCTTGAAGAATCAGAGATTTACAAGATCAATCCTTGGAATAAATTTACACATTTGGTCCCTTGAGTTTCTGAAATTACAAATTTGGTCCTTGTGATTATTTGTAAATCAAAAGCTGCCAATTTTCATTCTATAAATCCAATCCATAAACCCATCACAAGCCCATTTAATCATAACCCTTATACACCCCATTCCCTTTCCCACTTGACCCGGCCCAATCTCATAACTTCTTAAACCCGGTACACAAAGTCAAGTAAATATAAAAAAATACCCCGCGTTCCTTTTTCACCCCCAAATTAATTCCCCAGACTTCCCCATGAACCCTAATTCCCATTGTCCTTCAATCCACCTAATTCATCCTCGTATTAAGGGCCTTTTGGACAATTCACTACTCTCTGACATCACTGACACTAAGGGAATCACACGTGGCAAGATTTGATTGGGATGGACGCGTCACAAAGAGGATGTGGAGAGCTCTGATTGGCCAAGGGACGTGTCAAGGGATCTTTTTGGTATATTCTATGGATCATTCTCCTTCTGGACGTTTCTGAAGACTCATCTCAAGACCCTATAAAAGGAGAGCTCACTCTTCATTTTTTCAGTTGGTTAGATAGTAGGTAGATTAGGAGTAGTTCAATGGTAGTTATTAGGAGTTTTCATTGTAATCTTCAGTGTAGCTGTATTCAGAATTCATAGTGTAAATCCGTTTCAATGAAATAAAGTTTTAGCTTCCATTTTACAATAATTGCCATTTAAATTTCTTAAAGCATTTACTCATTTCATACAGTTTACAAGTTTTCAAATATTATTTTCATAAATTTTTCTCTGGTCAATGAAAGTAAAATCAGCATGATAATGATGTTGAACATTGGGGTATTCAGAAGTAATTGTGGTTGCAGAAGTGGAATGGAGCCTATCTAAAAGATAGGCTAGCCTTGGGAGATTCTCAGAAAGCTGAGAATTGATGTTGTAAGTTCTCCTTTGATCTTAGTGTTCAATTCAGTTAGTTTAGTTTAGATATTAGGAGCTTTGTTTTGCTGTTTCACTGAGTTTGTATGATGTTATGCAGTTAGTAATAGTTTTACTAGAGATTATTTGATCAGTTGTGAACTGATTATCCATGAATCTGTGATACTTATGCTTCTTATGTGACAGATCTGTTTTAGTGTGTTCTTAGTTGTCGTTTACTTGTTGAAGTTGCTTCATATAGTATTAGTAATTCTGGTTTGGTTTTTGTTGACATGATTTGAAGCTTGAAGCTGAATTAGATAGTGAAATTGACTTGAATCTGTTTTGTTCTTGGATCTGTAATTCTGTTTTCTGCTTACTAGTTGTTGAATTTTAGTGTTGAGATAGCTTCATATAGTGACAATTTATCTGATTTGATCTCTGGTTTAGTAGTTATCAGCATTAGATTTCCATTTGATAGAGTTAATTGCATATTAAGGGGTGTTTGGTTCAGCATATTTCATAGAGTAAACATTTGATTCAGTGTGTTTTTCTTGTTTAGACATTTCACTTAGGGTATAATTAGAGTAAAACATGAATAAAATCAGATAGTTATTAGTGTAAAAGTCAACATGCTCTTAAATCTTTCCTAAACAGTCAACTGTTGTAATATTTGGGTATTCAGTCATTCCATTTGTTACATAAGTGGTATTGTATGCTTATTTCAGTGTTACTCTAGCCTATAACAACTAATTAGATCAATTAGAGTAGTATAAACCTCACTTTGGTCAACTTGAGTTGCATTTATATAAAGTCAGCTGATGCATGCAGTCTAATATGAGTTTTGTCTGCTGAATTTGTGTTCAATTAGGGTTCAATTAGGATGTTTCTGATGGGGCTTTTAGTGTTTTCTTGTTCTTAGCTTGGTAGTGTACCTTTTGCCCCCTTAGGCTTAATTTTTACTGCTTATCTAGAGTGCTTATTAGGCTTAGCAAGTAGGTATTTTAGTCTAGTTTAGCTGATTTTTCATGTTGAGCTTGAATTGTGCATTTAGCTGGTAATCTGAGTTTGTTTGATAGATTTGATCATTATTGAAGTTGTTAGAGTATGCTACATGATCTCTGCTCTTTTGGTGTAATCTGTATCATAATGGCTTATACTAGTGCTTATTGCAAATCTGCTATTGTTCCATTTGTGTGTTCTGATTGGTATTATGGTCTTGATTCTGTTTGTTTGAGCTTTTCTTAGTCCTAGAAACTTCCTGTGAAAGTTTTAGGAATTTTGGATATAAGTGCTTATTAATAAGCACTTATTCCAAACTGCTTATTTTCTAAAAAGCACTTTTCAGATTATTTTTCTACTTTTGTTATTTTTACTGGATTTCAAATATTGTTTTAGATTTTCTGTAAAAATTTCATAATTTTCTGAATTCATTTACTATTTTTTTTATTTTTAAATAGTTTTTAGAATTTTAAATCATTTTTAATTTCAAATTAAATCACAAAAATACAAAAATAATTTCTGATTTTATTTCTAAATTTCATTTTCATTTTAATAAGATTTTTAGAAAATAATTTTGTAGAGTAAATTTTTCATTTTAAAATTAGTTTGATTTTCTATTATTAAATAAAAATACAAAAATAGTTTTTAATTCATAGAAAATAAATAAAAAGTCAAAAAAATATTTTTCTTTTTCCTAAAATTTTCTTTTATCATTTCAAAGTTTTAAAAATTACTTTTGAGCCCGTAGGTTAAGTCTAGCTTAAAATTCGCGTTTTATTTTGTTACGTAGACGTATTTTTAGTTCACGTTTATGAATTTGTCATTTGTGCTTAAGATGCTTATACCTTTAGCTTTATTAGTAAATTTTCATCGTTAATTCATATAATTTGTAGTATAAATCCAAATCAAAACAATTTTTCTCTATTCACTTCACTCACACACATTCGTTTTCGACTTATTCGCCGTCAAATCTTCGCTGGGACAACGAACCGAGAAATAGTACTCCACTAAACTCACATCAATCTATTATTGAAAAATTGCCTCAATCCTGGAAAAATTTTAAGTTATATCTTAAACATTTGACTGACGATATGAGTTTTGAGCGACATGTTCTCAAAATTCGTGTTGAAGAGGATAACAGGATGCAGGAAAAGATTGATGCAAATTCGATAGAACCAAATGCAAACATGGTTGGAGAAAGCTCTTCCAAACAGAAGAATTACCACAAGTACAACAAAAAGGGTGGTGGTTCTGAACAAAATTCTTCCAAGGATAAGAAGAAGAATTACACCCAACAAAAGAACTACAACTTCAAGAAAGTTTATCATTGTTGGGTCTGTTGGAAATCTGGGCATAAAGCCAAGGATTGTCGCCACAAGAAAGAACATGAAGGCAAAAATTCTGGATGAAATTCTAACCAAGCAAACCATGTGGAATCTCCAATAGAATTTGCTGGAGTAATTGAAGCCTTCTTGACCACAAATGATGTTGATTGGTGGTTGGATACTGGTGCAACAAAGTACATATGTAATTCAAGAAGTATGTTTGTTTCTTACCAAAAGGTGAATGAAACTGCACCAATGTTTATGGGGAATGGAACTTCTTCAAAGATTGAAGGAAAAGGCAAAGTCATATTGAAGTTGACTTCTGGAAAAGATCTTGTACTCTCAAACGTGTTGCATGTGCCTAACATCACCAAGGATTTGATTTCTGGCCCTATTCTTAGTAATAAGGGATTTAAACTTGTATTTGAATCAGATAAATTTGTAATCACCAAGGGTGGTGTGTATGTAGGAAAGGGTTACCTTGATCAGGGACTCTTTAAACTAAGTGTTGTAACTGATGAAAATGTTATTAATAATAATAACGCGGGCACTAGCACCGCTTCTGTGTACATGATTGATCATTCTTTCTTATGGCATTCTAGATTAGTCCATGTTAATTTTCGTTTCTTGCAAAGAATGATAAACTTAGGCATGTTGCCTAAATGCACAATGGATAAAATATCCAAGTGTGAGATATGTGTTGAATCTAAATACACAAGTCATTCACACAAATCTGTAGAAAAATCAAATGAAATACTTGGTTTAATCCATACAGATTTATGTGATTTCAAAGCAACACCATCAAGAGGAGGAAAGAATTATTATATTACTTTCATTGATGATTGCAGTAAGTTTTTTTATGTGTACTTGATAAATATCAAAGATGAAGCCTTGAATATGTTTAAGACATAGAAGGCAGAAGTTGAAAATCAACTTGATAAAAAGATCAAAATTCTAAGGTCTGATAGAGGAGGAGAATATGAATCCAATGACTTTGCTGAATTTTGTTCTACTTATGGTATTATACACCAGACAACAACCCCATACACCCCACAACAAAATTGCGTGGCTGAACGTAAGAATAGAACATTGAAAAACATGATTAATTCAATGTTAATTACTTCAGGGGCTCCTCATAGTCTATGGGGTGAAGCATGTCTTGATGCAAATACAGTGTTGAATAAAATTCCACATAAGAAGAGTGACAAATCTCCATATCAATTATGGAAAGGAAAACAACCTTCTTATAAAAGGATGAAAGTGTGGGGTTGTTTGGCAAAGGTTCAAATACCTTTACCAAAGAGAACCAAACTTGGACCAAAAACAGTTGATTGTGTTTATCTCGGTCCAGCAAAGAATAGTGCTGCTTATAGGTTCCTGGTTTACAAATCCAATGTAGAGGACATAAGCAACAACACAATTATAGAATCTGCTGAAGCAGATTTCTTTGAGAATATCTTTCCCTATAAGGATAAAGAGAAACAAATCTCAAATCCAAGGAAAAGAGTATTAGACGATCAGTTGTCTCAAGATCAAAGAGACAACAATTCTGAGGTTCAACAAGATAATGATGAACCTAGAAGAAGTAAGCGTGCAAAAGTCTCTAAAGACTTTGGACCTGATTATATGACCTATATTGTGAATGAAGAACCACAAACATATAAGGCTACTATGGATTAATCAGAAGCACCTTATTGCCAAGAGGCTATTCAAAGCGAAATAGACTCAATTGTGCATAATAATACATGGAAATTGGTTGATCTACCTTCGGGACATAAACCAATAGGCCATAAGTGGATCTTCAAAAAGAAACTAAGGCCTGATGGTACCATAGAGAAGTATAAGGCTCATTTAGTAGCAAAAGGATACCGTCAAAAAGAAGGTCAAGATTTCTTTGACACTTATTCACCGGTTACAAGAATAACCTCTATAAGAACGTTAATGGCAATAGCCGCAATTCACAACCTGATTATACATCAAATGGATGTGAAGACATCGTTCTTAAATAGTGAATTAGATGAAGAAATCTATATGCAACAACCCGAGGGATTTATTGTCAAAGGTCAAGAGCATAAGGTATGTAAATTGGTTAAATCTCTTTACGGCCTTAAACAAGCTCCAAAGCAATGGCATGAGAAGTTTGATAACACTCTATTATCAAACGGCTATCAAATAAATGAATGTGATAAATGTGTCTATGTTAAACAATAAAAAAAATGCATTTGTCATCATTTGTTTATATGTAGATGATATGCTAATCATGGGTACAAATATGAATGTTATAAACCAAACCAAGAAAATGCTTCATTCTTCATTTGATATGAAAGACATGGGAGAAGCAGATGTCATTCTTGGTATAAGAATTCAAAAGAATTCTAATGGATACATCCTTACCCAATCTCATTATATTGAAAAGACCCTTAAGAAATTTAGGCACTATGATGATAGACCGGTTGCAACTCCCTTTGATCCTAAGGTTCAACTCAAGAAGAACAAAGGACAAAGTGTATTTCAGTTACAGTATACACAAGTACTAGGAAGCTTGATGTATATAATGAACTATATACGACCAAATTTGGCATATAGTGTAAGTCGACTGAGTCGATACTCACATAACCCTGGGAAAGATCATTGGGATGCACTAGTAAGAGTGCTTCAATATCTTAAGCATACAATAGCTTATTGGTTACATTACACTAAATATCCTCCTGTATTAGAAGGATTTTGTGATGCCAATTGGATTTCCAATCACAATGAAGGAAAGTCCACAAGTGGCTATGTATTTACACTAGGAGGGGCTGCTGTATCATGGAAATCGTCTAAGCAAACTGTGAATACCAGATCAACAATGGAAGCAGAATTTGCTGCCTTAGACAAAGCTGCTGAAGAAGCAGAATGGCTTAAAAGCTTTCTAGAGGGTATTCCCTTGTGGCCAAAACCTGTGACTGCTGTATGTATACATTGTGATAGTATGGTTGCTTTTACCAGAGCAAAGAATCAAATCTATAACGGCAAGTCAAGACAAATAAGACGTCACCACAATACGATAAAGGACTTGTTAAGAAATGGAATCATTTCCATCGACTACGTTAAGTCAAAGGAAAATATAGCACATCCTTTGACAAAAGGCCTTTGTAGAGAACAAGTCATATTTACATCGAGGGGTATGGGTTTAAAGCCAACACAATGAGTGACTAATCGGCGGAAACCTTACCTAGCAAAATTGGAGATCCCATGGTCTAGGTTCAATAGGAAAACTAGTTGAGGAAAACTCAGTAAGTACCGACACACAGGTATGCCCATTCCTATGATGAGTGTCGTGTGTTTTCCGTTGATGATTGAGGGCCGAATTCTAATTCTTAATAATGCTAATGGCTTTTACAGTGGAATACTACGGAATATTCTTGATTGGCATTACCTATACGAGATTGATGTGTGGTCGCATCTTTGGGAACCAGATAGCTAAGTTATCTAAAATTCTCATGAATAAGGATATGTTCACAACCAAAATGAACACAACGGTAAGAATCTGTTATTAAATAAATATGATATGCATGATACTTATTTTCTCGATTTACTACAAAACGTGGCTAGTTCAAGACTTATGTTCACCTATCCACAAAGTAGATCCGATATGTACTCACTAGGATAAGTTCAAGTCCAAAAGACACCTAATCTGATGCATATCGTATTACATTTGATGGAAATAGAATAAAATTTTCTTATTTTCTATTCAAATGTGGGGTATTATTGGTGTTTGAATAGAAAATGTGGGGTATTCTTGGAACATTACTTATTATAGTTTTGTTGTTATTAGTGATTGCCACGAAATGGATATTAGTGACAGTTTTTCTCAATGTTGCAAAAATCGTGAATCGGTACTGAGGAAGTCTGGGGCCGAGTAGCGTTTTTTTACCGATTAATCGGCCGATTACCTTGTAATCGCCGATTATTCGGCCGATTTCCTTGTAAATCTCTCCAAGTTCCAGGGCCTTGTAGCTTGTAATCACCGATTAATCGGCCGAGTTGGCCGATTTTTGCAACACTGGTTTTTCTATCACTAAACCGTCATTAATTGACCGTCATCATTGTAAAGATGCATCTTTTTGAATTGGTGACAGTTATATCTATTAAAAAGGCATCAATGAGCGAACCATCGCGACTCTTTGAACCATTGGCAGTTAGTGACGGTTATTCTGTCGCTAGGTCGTCGCTAAAGCGTTACTAATTCTGAACCACTATGACTGTTACGAAAAGAAGTGTCTCTAAGGCCATTTGAAGGGGTATTGTGACTGTTTTGAAGGGTCACCATGTGCCTATATATAGAGGACGAATTTGTCACTTTGGATTCATCAAAAACACACAAACATCATTCATTTCCATCATCATAACATAACCGATTCGCTAGATTCAAGTTTCATACTTGATTTGATTGTTGTATCCTCTAAACAGTTCGTACTAGATAGGACGAATTTCTATTTAAGGACACTGCTAATCGCAGGCCTCAATCTGTTGTTGTAATCTTACGATTATATACAAAGCAATTTGTATTACGATTATATTATTCATAACAAATCTAGAGACCGAATATAGACAGACATTTAGTTGTCACTAATACAAGATTTTGATGGTACCTAAACGCCTTTATGCAGGGTTCCACTCCCATGGACGAGGCAGGGTTAGAGGTCTCCGTCCTTGCAATGTCCTCTCCATGGACGATTTCAATGAAACAAGTTGAGCCATGTAATGGCTAAGTAATTTGATTAAAATATGTCTTGACATAGACGAGAAATATAATATTCGTTTAATTATGGTTATCATATACCCCATATTCTTTCACATACTAAGGAATATGTCAATCACATGCACATGATCGTAATAAGCTACTAGTATTTAACATTTGTCAAAGTGAGATTTACGAACAGTAATCCAACGTAAACAATGACAAAAACGCCTCCTAAGCTTTAGTTTGCTAACAAATAAGTCTTAAGCTCAATTTGACAAATGCTGAAAAAAATCCCTTAGAGTCCACTTGCAACAAACTCATAAAAACAGTTTTGCAAATACCAAATAACAACCGTTATCAATTTTGAAAAAACATGAAAGATAAAGAGTTACTACTTACACAACTAAAGCATAAACATAAATGAACAACATCCAACCGAGTATAAGGTAGATCTTCCACTGCCACATATCAACTTGACCATGCAACAGATCAGCTTGAGAAACTTCTAATCTTGCCACTAGCTCATTTCTTGACCTCAAAAGGCTGGCCTAGTATTATCATTGTTGAACGAGCACACATTTGCGGATCATACCATCCAATGAACCGATGAAAGGATCCCTAATCATGAAAATGACAAGTCATTAATGTAGGGTCTGGTGGTTCCCGCATGACCAATAAAACATGCAGCAGCGAAATAAAACACATAAATGGCCATGCATTCAGACAAACCCTAAATAGCAAGGTCTTTCCTATTTAGTGATATAACCTAACCCTAAACACGTATAAATGGATAGAATACTTACTTGATTCATGCAGTTCTGAAAGCTTCTGAATCAGTCTGATGCGCATATCTGCCTTCTTTCCTCTTGATTGACCAGTTATGATTTTCAGGAGGAAAACCACTCTTCGGGTTGTGTCAAGTATCCACCGATACTACATAGGTAGAACAAGGGCTCGAACCTATGCAAGTTAGGCGAGATACGAACAAGGTAAACCAATCGACTAGAAGTCGATTGGTATAAATCGGCTAAAGTTTAATTTAATGTAAAATCGACTAAGGGTTTAACCCTTGGTCGACATCGGTTGGAGAGGGGAGAGAGGGGACGAGTTTTTAGGTTTAGGAATGTGTTATGAGAATGTCTTAGGAAGCCTTTGTATTTATAGACTCTTTAAGGACATTCTAGAATATTTATAGGACAAGTATTGGAGTTTGTTTTAGAACAAACTCCTCCCTTCCTCCTTAGGGTCAGTCGGCCGAATTAATATCCCTAAGAGATATTAATTTTGTCTTTTGTTATTTATTGCTATTTAATATTTATCCCGGATAAATATAAAGCTTCGGGTAATTACCGTTTAACTCTTTAATGAAAATAACGTTGTATTTTCATTTCCTCATTTATTCCATTTTATTTCGTAATCTCGTTTTTTATTTCTACTCGCATGTTCTGTTTAGTGTGCACCGGTGTGACCTTTTGGCATTTTCGTGAAGGCAAGTGTGAAAGCTTGTTGTGTGATTTGCACATAATCCTTTCAATTAAAGAAAACAACAACCACCATTGTTAATGTGTAGTTTGTTAATAACATTAAAATGCACTTACTGGTTGAGGATAAGAATAGAATCAACGCCATGGGTTGTTCCCTGTCAACGAGATGTGAATAACAATAGGAACCTTGGGTTTTAGAATTTTTGAGAACAAAGCTTCTACAGAAAATTTAGGGATGATGTGTGAGGTTGAAAAGTGTGGTAAAAGAGTAAATAGGGAAATGGGAAACACTGATAACGTACGCAAAAAAAATACCATTATGCCCTCATGTGAAACGCATGTGTGGGAGTTAACAGACATTGGCTAACGCCCGTTAGTCAAAGGGACCTCAGTGAATGCAAAAAAAAAAAAAAAAAAAAAAAAAGAACAATAGGGACATTGAGCGTATTTTTTTTAGGACTCACCGCGTATATTGGATACAAATAAAAGAACGAACGACATATTTTATTCTTAATTATATCATATCGGAAACCACTTAAGCTAGTATACTTAAAAAAGATAGACTCATATGATCTTTTTCTATTTTATTCTTAATTATATCGTATCGGAAACCACTTAAGCTACTACTAGTTATAAGTCCCGTGTACACACATGGTTTTAAAATAAATCAAATTTATTTTAAAATTTTAGTTTGCTATATGGACACATAAGAATTTGTCCGTGAAAATTGTGCTATAAGTACAACTAATAAATATGCACGAGTTTTTCATTATGTATTAATATTTTTTGAAATTTTTTATTGGATGAAAGATTTAACTTTGTTTATCTGACATAGCTGTTGAAGTTCAGGTTGATGTTGCTGTTTAAGTTTAACTATTGATATCATGTTGTACAAAATGTGCGAGTTTAGTAGCACATGATGAGCTTTAATGAAGTTAAAATATAATCCGTAAAGTTTTTTTTATAAATGTTTTTCTGATATCCGTATATAAATTTTAAATAATAATTACATTAGTCATTGTTATAAATACAATCGAGTATATTTATTTTCATATCACAGTAACTCATGCTTACCATTTGATATTTATATTACCGTTACTAATAATTTTTTCGTATTTAATATTCAAACCCGTGTACGCATAAATTATATTTTTAAATAGGATAACATGAGTCCTTTTAACGTACACAGTAAAAAAAATATTTTAGTAGATGAAACAAAATTTTGTAATTTTAATGGATGAAAGTCTCAAACTAATACTGATACTCATGTAATTGTAAACAAAGTCTATATTATAAACTCTAGGGGTATAAAGTATAGGGGGTTATTTGTTTATTATCTAAAGTTNGTATAAGGGGTTATTTGTTTATTGTCTAAAGTTATTTAAAAACATGGAGACTTATAATTTACACTTAACTGTATATAATATATTTAAAATTTAACCACTAAAGTTTTATTAATTATCTCTATCTTTTTTTAAGTTTTTGTTTTCATAAATTTGACACCTATATTTTTATATGTTTTTTTTTTTCTCAACCAAATTCTCCATCGAATTTATTAAAGTTTGACCAAAATCAATTCAATTTTGACTTTTTATTGGCCAATCATATTGCTTGATTTCGCCTATGTGTCAAAATCGAGCTCTCCTATTGGTCCAAATTTTTTTCCTATAAGATTGTTTGGTAAAAAAAACTCCGAAATGATTTAATTCCTTTATTATATAAAAGATACTAAAAAAAGATAGACTCATATGATCTTTTTTCATTTCGGAAAGTACTTATTTAATCGGTATAATCGAAAAGGTTAACTGCATAGAATATATATAGTTCACTGATTTTGCACTAGTTACGTTGTGTTTAATGCAAGTGACAATGTGAACTTAACCTCAACAAAAGTCACCATAACTCTACTCACGACAAACCTTGTCATCATCATCAAACTTATGCTATGTTTGGCACACAAGATTATTGAGAGATTATGCTTATTTTTTCAAAAAATAAGCTATTTAAAAAATAATCTTTGTTTGGCAGACGTAACTTATAAGAGATTTTAAAAATAATAATCTTTCATAATCTCTTAAAACCAAAGGTTACTTCATGTAGCTTATAAAAATAATCTCTTTTTATAATCTCCAGCATCAGCACCATCTCCAGCACCATTTCCAGTTACAGCAACAGTTACTTTCGCTAAACATACCCTTAATATATGGCTTATTTATGAGTGAGGTTTTTATTATTTATTTTTTTTTTTTAAATTTTTTTTTCTCTTATATTAATAAAAATAATTGCTTTAAAAAATATCATCAGACTCAATAATTCACCATAACATCTAGAAGAACAAAGCTTATTTTATTTTTTTGATCAGAGAACAAACCTTAATTAAGACAATAGAACAATAAAACAAAAGAAACCCAACAACAAAAAACAAGAAAACATCAGAAGGTGGTAGGGTAAATGACCCTGTAAGTATATCACATCACACAAAATAGATTTCAATTACACGTCGACGGAACAAGAAATACAAAAGACAGGGTGTACAATTCTTCTCAAAGCGTAATATAATGACACTTCATGAAAAGTGTGGGCAGAAGTCTAAAATTTTAAGATTTAATGACATTTTTTATAAATAGAATGTGTCGAAAAAGAAAAAAAAATATGTACTCATATTTTTTTTGTGTCACTGTAGATATACTTTTACCTACTGGACTTGTACTTACACTTTTTTAAATATAGGAGTAGCAAAATAAATTTTTTATGACACTTTTTTATATTTTATGACACCGTTTTACTTTTGGTGACACTTTGTGTGTGTGTCATTAGATGACATTTTTTTTGTAGTGGGAAAACAAATGAACAAATATAGTAAAACCTATATAAATTAATAACCTCGATAAAATTAATAATTTATTCAGTCCTAACTTGGGACCAGTAATAATTTTTTCTAAACCCTAGTATATATGTATTGGTACCAGCGAAACTATAATTTAATAATTACTAAAAGAATTCATATATACATAAAGGTCATACGTAATTGGAACTTATACAAATTCAATTAAGGCCATACGTAATTGGAACTTGTCCCAACGAAACAAATTTTTACTTATTCAAAAACAATGAACTAGACAAATTCAATTAATTCGTGAATGTGAATTCATAAAATGTTAATTGGAACTTATTTTTTTAATTTATTTTTCATCTCTAACTAGGATATTTGAATTGAAAATTTAAAGGCAATATGTAAAACCCCTTTAAATTAATCAATTATTATTTTATTGATATTATAATATTTCATTAAATTAATAAAATATTTCGGTCCCAACACTTTTAATTTATAGAGGTTTTACTGTAGGTACCATCACATTTAATCGACTGTATTTGATAAAACATGAGTTTACTTTTCACTTATAAATATAACTAGGATAGTATTACAAATAATTTCTTAAAAGCAATACTCCTTCCGTCTTAAAATTATTGTCAGGAGACAAAATCACATAATTTAATAAAAATGTGTCAACTGTAATTTTCAATCACTCAAATGAAATATTCCCTCACTAACTTTTCTAGTTTTTACTTAAAAAAGAAAGTTGTCAATTATTTTGAGACATCACAAAAAAAAAAATATGAACTATAATTATGAGACGAAAGAAATAACATTTAAAAAATTAGAACATTTACGAAAATTAACACTACAAAACAAAATTTCATTTCGTCCGCGAAACACCGCTATCATAATTAAACTTGAGCCCCCACATCTCACTTCCCTTTATATACACCACCTTCCCACACTCTAATTAGAAACACACACATAATGACTAAAGACACGCCAGAGCAAGAGCAAGGTTCATTCACTGCAAAAGACTACCACGACCCACCACCTGCAAAGTTTTTCGACAGCAAAGAGTTGACAAAATGGTCATTTTATAGAGCATTGATAGCTGAGTTCATAGCAACACTTTTGTTTCTTTACATAACTGTTCTGACAGTTATTGGTTACAAGAGTCAGATTGCTAATGGAAATGATGCTTGTGGTGGTGTTGGTGTTTTGGGTATTGCTTGGGCTTTTGGTGGCATGATTTTTGTTCTTGTTTATTGCACTGCTGGTATTTCTGGTGAGTTTTCTTCACTGTCACGGAGTATTTTTTTTTAGTTTGTATTTTGGGCTTATTAATTATTATTACTAGTTTTATGTCTTGAACATGCATGATATCATTTCTTGTCGGGAGATGATATGTACACATACACTTTTACTTTGCACACATAAATTTATATGTGAGAACAAACAAATTGATGTGTGAGGACAAGCAAAATTATGTGTGCATAGTAAAAGTGTATGTGTACATATTACTTCCCTTTCTTGTCACAATAAGTTTTTTTGATTTCGAGTGACTATTACATAAAAATGAGTGACTTTTAAGTAAGTGTTTTCTTGAAACTTGAAAATACTTTTTGGTAAATCGTGATTTTGAGCATAAAGATTTTAAGAAAAGAAAATTGTAATGAAATATTACGATTTACGAAATAAGAAGTGTAAATTATTCAACCAAATTTATTTCTTTAGTTTATTTTCTGTATGGAAATGTAGGTATATTTTAGTAGTTAAATTGATAGTTTAAAAGTTAGTTTGAACAAGTTTGTTAATTTGTTATAAGGGTTTTTTTTTTTTTTTTTTTTTTTTTTTTTTTTTTTTTTTACTGTTGGATTCCTAAGTAAAGTTTTGTTAATTATTTTAGTTTTGTTTCAGACTCCACTTAATTGTAGTTTTAACGTATCAGAACATTTAAAGTATCTAAGATGGAACGATTCTTATTATTTACGGTTTTATTTACTACTTACAACTAGAATATGCGTGTGGAATTGTTTACTTTCATGTGCTTTTGTTTCATTTATATTATAGTACTTCGAATTAATCTCTATGAAATAGATGTGAATATTATTGATCTAATAATAAACTACCTAATTATTGATATTTTTTGATACTTCATTATTAATTACCTTAAACTAATTTTAGGTATGTACCCTATCATGTGTGGTCACAATTATTGCAATCTACTAAGAAATCCAACCTACAAAATTCATAATATATATTTTAATCCAAATTTACATGTGTTTGTGGTCCTTTTGTAACGGTACATAATTTAAAAGGACGGCAAGTCAGTAATGAATATTTATGTGGATGTGCAGGTGGCCACATTAACCCAGCCGTGACGTTTGGCCTATTTCTGGCTCGAAAAGTATCATTGCCCCGAGCCATCATGTATATGGTGGCTCAATGCTTAGGAGCCATTTGTGGTGTTGGCTTAGTCAAGTCTTTTCATAAGACTTACTATAACACCTATGGTGGTGGTGCCAATGAGCTAGCCGATGGCTACAACAAAGGCACCGGGTTGGGTGCCGAGATTATTGGTACTTTTGTTCTTGTCTACACCGTCTTCTCGGCTACTGATCCCAAGAGGAACGCTAGAGACTCCTATGTCCCTGTATGCCTGCTATTCCCTGCTTCAAATTTGCAGTCTTTAAAATTTGTTCCAAGTTAACATTTGAACCAAAGAGCGATTTATTACTTACACATTTTTAAGCATATAACGAAAAAGTATAGCATACTTAACATAGTCGTCTAATAAGTATCAAGTAATTATTTGTGTTATATTGTGTTAGTCAACTTGGACTAGTGATTTATTATATTATGTTATATAGGTGTTGGCACCACTACCAATCGGGTTCGCTGTGTTCATGGTTCACCTAGCCACCATTCCCATCACTGGAACTGGAATCAATCCTGCTAGGAGCTTTGGAGCCGCAGTTATTTACAACAAGGAGAAGGCTTGGGATGATCAAGTGAGCTTTGGACATATTTACCTTTTGAAAGTGAGTCGTTTTATGTATGATCTTAACTTATTGTTTTGTAAATTGGTTTTACAGTGGATATTTTGGGTCGGACCCTTCATTGGAGCTGCCATTGCAGCGTTCTACCACCAATTCATCTTGAGAGCCGGTGCAGCCAAAGCCCTTGGATCTTTCAGAAGCGCTACCCATATTTGAGATCTATTCAGAAGGCATGAATCACTTTTTACGAAAATTGCGGAAAAATAAATAAAAATCTCATGCCTTGTTTAAGATTCATTTAGGAACCATTAAAATGCAATGTAAATGCTTTTCAGAGGTGGTACCCTTCGTCTAAACTCTAAAGCATTGTATCGTTTCAGATTAATTCCAATGGACTTCAATAATTACGTGAAAAGTAAATGTTTTACGGAGTAATGTTTTATAGATATATCGATTGTGACATGACCTTTCACAAACCGTGCCCCTATAAATTTCGAGTATATATGTTCCAAAATGGACTATCAACACGCCATATGCTGTAGAGATTCGATCATACCATTTAAGTGACATAAATGAAGGTGCATATATAGATATTCCATTTTGCATAGAAATTCCATGACGGTTAAGTCATCATCAACCTTGGTACAAATATCAAGTAACTTCAGATTAGAAGAACGCAAATGATGTTTAAACCTTTCTTCTTCTCACTTTTTGTTGTCGTAATTAGAGTCAAAAAGGGCTCGGCTTCCCCGGGTTACCTGCACAAAGATCTTTCTCCATTTTACTTTCGTTGCCGTTCTTGTTGTTGCACTTAAGCTTGTGCTTTTAAAGTAAATCTTTTTTATTATTCGGGCAACTCTTTTTTTTTTTTTTTTTTTTTTTTTTTTTTTTTTTTTTTTTTTGTTTGTTTGTTTTTTTTTTTTTTTTTTTTTTTAAACGTAACTGACTTATTCACGTGAGTGTACTCCACCACCACATACTCAAATCGAGAAAAACCTTCCATTAAGGAGGTTGAGTAATGTTGTTTGCATCAAGGAGCTTAAAGATACTTATAATTCACATTTATATAGAAAAAAACTTAAGACAAACATATGGAAAAATAATTATATAACTGAACAAAATAGACCATTTTCCCTTTGTCTTACATAACTAACCAAAAGTTCACATTTTTGGCAAATTGGCAAGGTCCTTTCTACAAGAAAACATGGGTGTTTGATAGCTTTAACTACACTTAAAACTAATTTTAATAAACACACCCATATACGAATTTATCATGGGTGTACTATGAAGCACGGAAAAAAATACCTGATATTTGTGGAAAATATATATAAAGGCATCTACACAATCACCCAACGCATTCATTCCCATTACGTGAATAAATTTGTTCAAATGCACCCTATATAGCTAGCCACAAGCAAACATGGGTGTTTCGTAGTATATTTTTATATGATCACATCAATCACATCAAATAAGAAACTGGAAACACCGCATATACCGTGCTAGCAATTATTTTGTCATTTATTGAAGAGGAATTTTCAAAAATGGTCCATTTTTCACTTTTAGATACACTTTTTGGTAAAAAAATCTTTTAATTTCGTATTGCGAGAACGCTAAACCGTGTAACTTTATTAAACTTTTGACATGTGTTTAAAAGTTGGTGAGATATTTTTCGCTAGATGTAAGTCACATTTTGTGCGACCAAGTCTCAAGGGTTGGTTTGTAATATATTTTTTTCAATTTGTTTAAGAGTAACAGGAGGTCCGCTATAGCCAAGTCGTTCCGCGAAAATTTTTAATTTTGGTCAAATCAGTAAAGGGGCGTTTAAAGAGTGCACTGCACTACATAGCATTAACTCGATACACTTATTATTTGAAGACTCTTGATTGATTCTAGAACTCTGCTTTATGGGATCAAGTGAGGCTAGCAAGCGGGGAGAGTGTGGACTTATGATCTATTTGTTTTATTTGTCATTTTCTAAACCCATAAATATTTTCCATGCCTATATCCCACCCTTAGTCATTCTAGCCTTTAACATGCTTTAGTAAGAGATTTGAGCAATCATGAGTGGTTTTGTCGCCTTAAAGATTTGAGCAATCACTTAGGTGGTTTTGTCGCCTTAAGGATTTGAGCAATCACTTATGATTTTTTCGCCCATGCTTAAGTATTGTTCTTGGTGGAGATTATTCTCTAAGAATGATTCAAATCCTAAGCCTTTCATTATATATGCCAACCCATGCTTTTGTCCTCCAGAATAATTATATCTATAGACTCTAGTGGTGGAGACTTGAAATTTGGTTAGGCTTATGATAGTTTCTGCACCATGACTGAGCCCTTAAGTGATCAGAAAATATATACCTAGATTAGTATGAGTGATTGAGAGATATTTTATTTTTCCTTTTCGTGAGGTGCTTGGTCTTGCAATAAACTAGGAGTAGGTTGAATTTAAATTTACATCTTCTTGTATGCTATTAGATATTTTTGCAGATTGATACGAAGTATGACATCCCAAGTCATACGGCGTGTGGCCTCTCGTGCATTTATTTTCCCAAGCTTTGAAGACCATACGCCGTATCCGTTATCCACTGATACGCAATATGGATTGATTCTAGAAGATTTGAGTATGCCATATTAAGGAGCGTACGGTGTATCACCATCTAAGTGTATACGCCGTATAAATGGACGAGCCCAAACCCTAGAAAGCCAATAAATACACACCCATTCTACAGTTTTGAAGAGTTCTAAAAAGTCATAAAGTTCTGAAGTTCCACCAAGTTTAGATAAACCCTAATTCCATTAGGGAGGCCACAAGAGAACAAAAGACACCAAGAGTGAAGGTTTTACACATCATAAACATTAGATTATCAGTTTTTCATTATGATTTCGATTATATTGTCTACCCTGAATAATGTTTGTTTATGTTTTCCGGTAGAAGGCTAAGCCTTTTGTGCTTGCCTAGTTATGAAGCTAATTTACCTAATGATTAATGTTCTTTAGTTTATTTTGCTTGTGTTTTGGATGATTTATGTACTCTTATAGACTTATGCCTTTGCGTAGATCATGACTACCTGTCTATATCTATTGCCACTATTTAAATATAGAATATGACATGACAATAGTTTCTATCAGTTCATAGACCTCAGTACGATTCATAGTATACTATTGGCACAAATATTAGTGGTGAGCGTGATACACTGATATCAAATGCACTCACCAGGTTAAAAGTGGTAGACAATAGGGTGTAAGATTTAGTAGCGACATAGTGATCTATAACCAAGGCTTTTTACCCACTGTCAAGAAATCTAAGTGGATTGGCAACCCACACAAAAACGTAGGTTACATAGATCAACTGAATAAACTTAATGTTTGGAATAATGGTTTAGGTATTAGGACTTGGTAGGCGTCCCAGCTTTTAGGAAGAAGGTAGGAGAAAAATTGATAACCAAGTGACTCCCTACATTTTTGATATCACCAAAGCACACTAGATGAACATTGCACCAGAATTGCATCATTAATGAATTAGGGGATTGGCAGGAAAGTATACATTTATCTCTTGATCTTCTTTTAACAAGAACTAACCTATCAGTTATTTATTTTATTTTATTTTATTTTATTGTTCATTAGGATTAATTAATACTAAAAACTTGATCGGCGGATTTAAAACATACGTGATAACCCTGAATCTGCTAGACATTTAGGATCTCTTCGCTCCATGTGAACGACCTAATCTTGCCGACTCACTATATTACACTAATCGGGTACACTGCTCGTAAGTGTTTGTGATAGTCTGAAAGATTCGATATACTATAAATTTAAAGCTTAGATACAACACATTATGAGACATCAACAATATTAACAAGATACTTATTAGTGTAAGTCATATGTTGGTTAGTTCCTCAATCAGTAATTAAACCTTTAATTACAATATTTGAATGTAATAAACTGTTTAAGCAAAAAAAACGTGTCAAAATTTTGATTAAACACTTTGCTAGAGTTATAAAATGTATATGCCATATTGGCATGTACCCCTTTCCAGTAACCGAATTTTCTTTAATCAATGAAATACGAGTAGCCATTTGTTCATCTGAAAAATCAGAGGAAATACAGGACCCAACAGAATTACTAGAATCATTTTTTGCTTAAAAATTTTGTCGAGACTTTTTTCCCCCAAAATCAGCAGGATAACCAATCAATTTGAAACATCTGTCAATTATATGACCATTAAACCCATAATGCTCACAAGCCAATGCAGGACCCCTAGTAGGTCTCCTAGTATTGTTATCATTAGGTCTGAATGTGATAGGTGGTCTAGTAGCATTCCCAGAGGTTTGCAGCCTCTGGAAATTGCCTCCATTAGGCACATTTGCGTTGAAAGCAGAGGACTGAGACCTCTGGGATGTCCCAGCACCACTATTGGTCACAACAACACTGTGAGACTCCTCACTAGGTATGATTGCATAAGCATTCCTGACATCAGGAAGAGGGTCCCTAGATGAAACATTACTTCTAATTTGCATAAAAGTATCATCAAGGCCCATTAAAAATTGCATTAGTTTCATTAATTGATTATGCTTTTTAAAGTCCGTTGCAGCATGACAAGTGCATCTAGAAAGTTGAACCAATGCATCAAATTGTTTCCAAAGAGCATTAAGTTTATGATAGTAATCAGCAATAAATGACTCATTTTGACACAAAGAATTAATTTTATAATGCAAATCTAAAGTCACTAAGCCATCAACCTTGTCATAGGTTTCTTTCAATTCTTGTCAAACACGTGAAGCCTTTTTATTAAAAAATTGACCCAAGTAAAGTTCCTCATAAATAGAGTTTAGAATCCACCCCAAAACAACTGCATTTACCCTATCCCATTGTCAGCCCAAAATTTCATGAGTATTTGACCTTCTATGACTGCCATCTATAAAATTAGTTTTATTTTTACCCTATAAAGCAAGCTGCATAGGACAAGAACAAACACTATAATTCTTAGTTCCTTTTAGCTTGACAGACACAACAATCAAAGATGCATAGTCATTTAGATGCAAGTGTAATGAGTGACTCAAATCCAGTCAACTAATTCTGGTAAAACTATCAACCTCATCTTCAGAATTCATATTAACATAAAATTCATGTTCAGCCATAGATAAGTCAAAAAAGAAAGGAAGCACTTAAAAATAGAAGAGAAAGTAGTTTCAAGGCTTTTCTTGCCACTAAAGGTGATAGATCAAGGGCGCACACAAGCATACAAGAAAGAAAAAACAACAAAAACAGTAACAAATAATCTCCTCAACACTACAAATAAAAAATAACCACCAACAAACAATCCTCAACTTCCAATAGTTTCCTAAACTATCCTCTAATTGTCTGTTGCAAGAAAATAAAGACAAAAATTAAAGAAAGGGTGTTAGAAATTAAATAAAGGGTGTTAGAGGTGTTACAGTGCACGCGATAGCTATAGCAGCGGAAATAACAACCTTCTATGTTCTTGATTCACTTAGTCAAGAACACAGAAGTACTAACAGTCCAATATAACTAGTTCTCATATCCAAGCAATCAACCAAACCCTAATTTTCAAGAATTAGGGAAAACCACCAAAACCACCTCATGAACCATTAATAACCACAGATCTGTTGATTAAAATGCTTTAGTCAACATCAGAAAGCCTTTGAGATCAAAAATCCGAAATTACCCAAACCCAAATTTTCTAAAAAATTGGGCATTTTCAAAAAAACATCCAAATCTGGTCAATTAAACCCCAGAACAAACAATTAACAAAGGTTAATTGATTGTAAAACAAACCAATTTTAAAAATCCCCAAAAACTTTGAAACCGTAATTTTTTTTTTCAAAAATGATGTAGAGCAAATATAGATCATATTCTGATACCATGAACAAATTTATAACCAAAAGAATCAGGATCTTTGATTCTTAATTCATTACTAAAACCACAAACCCAAAAGATCACAAGAACTGATCTAAATTAGTATAACAAATCAACCCATAACCAAATCCTCCACTCCTAATCAGGTGAGGATCTATTATCTACTTGATCATAGTTTTATTACAAGAATGAAACTCAAATAAGTGAACACGATGATATAGAGATCACCAAAACAATACTGAGAGAAGGGTTTGTGAATGTGTGAGAGAGTTATCAAAAGCTGTGAGAAGTTATATAAAGATTAGAATATGTTTATCAACAATCTATCACAACCAATCTCTTATTAACATATTATTTTCTCTTTCATTCACCTATAGAACCAATCTATAATTTTTTTTACCATTTATCAACAACCCAACCGAACCAATACATACAACCAATCTATTCTTTTATAAAATAATAAATATTAAAAAGAAAAAAGAAAAGGAAAACAAATAGTCATTCATTTGATGCCATGTGGCAGATTGGAGGTTGTGACTTTGGGTCACCCTACAAACCGGTTGGATGGTATGGTTGTATGATTTTATTAAAAAAAAAAATAAAATAAAAAAATAATAATAATAATAATAAATTTGTGTATTGTATACAAAGGAGATTGGGTTAACAACTTATAAATAAATAGTCTTAGGGCTATCTCATTCCTTATATAACACCTTCCTTTGATCTTTGGCTTCCAGACAACTTTAGCCTTCCATCTTTAGAACTTCTATCAATCAGACTTTACCAGCTTNAGTTTTATTTTTACCCTATAAAGCAAGCTGCATAGGACAAGAACAAACACTATAATTCTCAGTTCCTTTTAGCTTGATAGACACAACAATCAAAGATGCACAGTCATTTGGATGCAAGTGTAATGAGTGACTTAAATCCAATCTACTAATTCTAGTAAAACTATCAACCTCATCATCAGAATTCATATTAACATAAAATTCATGTTCAGCCATAGATAAGACAGAAAAGAAAGGAAGCACTCAAAAATAGAAGAGAAAGTAGTTTCAAGGCTTTTCTTGCCACTAAAGGTGATAGATCAAGGGCGCACACAAGCATACAAGAAAGAAAAAACAACAAAAACAGTAACAAATAATCTCCTCAACACTACAAATAAAAAATAACCACCAACAAACAATCCTCAACTTCCAATAGTTTCCTAAACTATCCTCTAATTGTCTGTTGCAAGAAAATAAAGACAAAAATTAAAGAAAGGGTGTTAGAAATTAAATAAAGGGTGTTAGAGGTGTTACAGTGCACGCGATAGCTATAGCAGCGGAAATAACAACCTTCTATGTTCTTGATTCACTTAGTCAAGAACACAGAAGTACTAACAGTCCAATATAACTAGTTCTCATATCCAAGCAATCAACCAAACCCTAATTTTCAAGAATTAGGGAAAACCACCAAAACCACCTCATGAACCATTAATAACCACAGATCTGTTGATTAAAATGCTTTAGTCAACATCAGAAAGCCTTTGAGATCAAAAATCCGAAATTACCCAAACCCAAATTTTCTAAAAAATTGGGCATTTTCAAAAAAACATCCAAATCTGGTCAATTAAACCCCAGAACAAACAATTAACAAAGGTTAATTGATTGTAAAACAAACCAATTTTAAAAATCCCCAAAAACTTTGAAACCGTAATTTTTTTTTTCAAAAATGATGTAGAGCAAATATAGATCATATTCTGATACCATGAACAAATTTATAACCAAAAGAATCAGGATCTTTGATTCTTAATTCATTACTAAAACCACAAACCCAAAAGATCACAAGAACTGATCTAAATTAGTATAACAAATCAACCCATAACCAAATCCTCCACTCCTAATCAGGTGAGGATCTATTATCTACTTGATCATAGTTTTATTACAAGAATGAAACTCAAATAAGTGAACACGATGATATAGAGATCACCAAAACAATACTGAGAGAAGGGTTTGTGAATGTGTGAGAGAGTTATCAAAAGCTGTGAGAAGTTATATAAAGATTAGAATATGTTTATCAACAATCTATCACAACCAATCTCTTATTAACATATTATTTTCTCTTTCATTCACCTATAGAACCAATCTATAATTTTTTTTACCATTTATCAACAACCCAACCGAACCAATACATACAACCAATCTATTCTTTTATAAAATAATAAATATTAAAAAGAAAAAAGAAAAGGAAAACAAATAGTCATTCATTTGATGCCATGTGGCAGATTGGAGGTTGTGACTTTGGGTCACCCTACAAACCGGTTGGATGGTATGGTTGTATGATTTTATTAAAAAAAAAAATAAAATAAAAAAATAATAATAATAATAATAAATTTGTGTATTGTATACAAAGGAGATTGGGTTAACAACTTATAAATAAATAGTCTTAGGGCTATCTCATTCCTTATATAACACCTTCCTTTGATCTTTGGCTTCCAGACAACTTTAGCCTTCCATCTTTAGAACTTCTATCAATCAGACTTTACCAGCTTTCTAACACATAAACTGAAAATACAAATATGTCAAAGTTAGTCCCTCAACATATCTAAACCAGAATAAGATTATACTTTCAACTTATATTCCACTATTAAAATAGATACTTTTAACTAAAATTCCTCCTATATAATAGTATTCGTTTTAAGCCTCCGCGAGGCTTGAGATGCTCTGCAAGGCAAGATGTACATTCTTATATAAGAGCCCTCACAACAATATCATATAAATCTAGCAATAAACTACACAGAACATATGCTAATGTGAAATTGTGTAATTAGAAGTTTACAACAGTTTTAGAATCAACTTTCGTAACGATATATGTATGTCACTGCCAATGTTTTAATTAGGCTTTTGGGCTTTATACAAATTAGTTTGTTTTTATAATTATCTCTTGTCTTTTATCTCCTAATTTCTCATTGTCAAGATTGCTTGTTTTAATGCCGACATCTTCACTGTGTTTTCTCTACTCTAACTTATTTGTATATTGCGTGTCAAATTTTGAGTTCATTATCATGAATAATCGTATTTGACAACTACATGTCTATTAAACTAAGCTACATAAATAGTCCAGTTTGATACAAATGTACCCTTTGATATATTGTTGGGATGGTCATGAGATACATGCCTTATGTATATTGGCCTTATAAATACATCTACGCCGATCTAAAATGGTTTGTTTATTTTGCCAAGTAGATAACGAATTAATCAACTATAAAGACATTTAGAATAATGGAAACAAGTTCCATAAAAAATTAAGCAAGTTTGGATTTAGTTAGTGACGAAAACGTTGTTTTTTTTTTTTGTTTTTTTTTATAATTTTTTTTTTGTTGTTTTTTTTTGAACGACAATTTTAACTATCTCACAATATTTATATTACAAATCTAGCTCACATATCGTTAAGGATTCTCATAACATGAGTTACCATTGGGACACAAACCTTTTGGTGAAAACGTAGTGTTTTACTATTTTCAAACATTGGGCATATACTACAACGTTTATTTTGAACCTTAGGGTTTAAAAACATAATATTTGTACAAAAGTACATACTACTATAGCATAAATAATACGTACTAATCATGTAATGAGTTAACCATTGTTATGAGTAGTCATATATGTAGGGTTTTAAAATAATATTTGTACAAAAGTAAATAGTATTAGTTACAATAATATAAATAAAACGTACTAGTAATGAAATGAATTATTTGTTACGAGTAGTCATGTGTATGTTTGTGTACTTATGTTTGTTAGTTAGGTGGGGCTATTTAGGCATGTAGCAAAAAGAATGCAAGAGCTATCTTTAGTTACATACTACCTTATATTGGTAGAAATGCTTAGTGTTGAAAGCTATTATGGATATCTAGCGAATAGTTGAGCATAGAGCATTTCATGTTATTCAAAGGAACAACAACTGGAAGAGGAAGTTGAGGATATCATATCCTTTACAGTTTTAGATTTTTTTCTTCTAACAAGTTTAAGAGATACATTTATAAACTACACAATGAAAACAACTTTAAACAACAATGTACTTTTTGGTGTTATGATGTTTTACATGTCTAGAAAACCTTCATTGTATATGAGCAAGTCATATTCTGAAGATGGGCATGTCTTGGTTGGTATTCCCTTGTATTGTCGACCACCATCACCAGCCATAAGTTTCTCGTTTGTCCAAAATATGGACACTCAAGAATCGAGATTAATTATCCAAATTTCTACTTCAAATGAAGTCATTTAACGAACTGATTTGTGTTCATCAAATCGATCATTATCAAATTATACAAAGTCGCAAATTTAGCTTAAAAAATCATTTGGAGTTAGAAAATGGGTGGATCTTCATGGCCAAAAGATGCGAGCTCGTTTTCCAGATACTTTGTGACAACTATATTCTATATACACTTCAAAAATTGTAATAGTTTATTATTTCTATCTTTCAAAATAACGTTAGGAATAAAAAAGATAAATTGTTAAAATTAGAAAAAGAAGCACTAGTTTTGCCATAAAATTTGGATCTATAGCACAATCTCTTAAGTTTAATATCTCTTACATTAATTCACCATGCATTTGCATGAAATTTTATTCAAAGATTCAAACTCCATTCAACAAATTCATGGATGAAATCGTTGGTGAAATTGACTCTAAAAATCGAGCAGACTTGAACTTTATAACCCTCTTGAGATCAAGTGTAGACAATGTGCATAAAAAGGTCCGGTCTACACATGGTCCAATCGAATGCTTGAACGAAACATCCACATTTTACGAGCTCGCAATCATCCAGATTGATGCTTGTTTAAAATTATTCGAAAAGGAATCCCAAGATCAGTTCCTAGATACTAAAGGAAAAAATATGCTAATAGATCTCGGGGACCTCAAAGGCTTGTTTCACGAGCGTCTCAAAAAAACAAGATATTTCATAAGTGAGAAAGATAAAGAGTTGGTTTATTTACGGGCAAAACTAGAGCTAGAGACTCCAAATTTGCCTATTTTTGATCCAAAATCTCGATCATCTGGAGACAAAGAATCAAAGGAGAAAGTCAAGAATGATCAAAACGAAATGATCGAGCAAATGTGCTTAGATATCAACAATTTGAAAGGAACACTTGACCTTGCATTTGGGCTAGCGCATCAAGATGACAGTACTAGACCTTTGGAGAAACAATTTAGAAGGTCGATAGAAAAAGAAACGATTTTGATTATGATAAGAGGGTTTGTCAACGATTTCAAGATTCATATTCAGAATACAATTGATGATGTCACAAAGAGAGACACGATCATAATGAGACTAATGGAAGAAAAACGAGAGTTGAACCTCCAAACGATGTCAATGGAAGAACACTACATGATTCTTTTGAATGATTGTCATAAAGAATTCTATGATTATGAAGTTGAGACAAAAGTTAGGGGAGATGTATTTGTATATGTGTTACGTGAAGTAGCTAAGGATTGGAGTGCCCATGTTAAAAAGGAAAGCATTAGAAGACAAGTGGCCGATGAAATATGTAAATTCATCTATCAAGAAACTATTAATGATTTTAAGATAAAGTTAGATATCGAGTTACAAAATACTGAAAACGAGAGTTTAGTTTACAAGAAGGCCTTCGCACGAAGATGTGAAAATCTCTTATTAGCCGAGACCGAGGTAAGAAACCACATGAACACGTTCACTGATGTTTTAGCAGTCTTATGTAAGGTCTTTCTTTATGTTGTTATGATTGTTTCGAAGGTCGATTTATTAGGAGATCAAGTGGAGGCACTTCAAGATTTACTTCGAAAGATTTACTTTGTGTTGGACCAAAATTCATCCGTACTGTCACATAATATGCAAGTGAGTTTACAACCAAAACTATTAAAAAACCGTTAGATCAGAGTTATAATAAGAGTAGATCAATAATCATTTGTTTTGGTTCAGGTGATGGATATCTTAAAGTCAATCAAGAAAGAATTGAGCGGTTGAGCGCTCTAGCACACACAGACTCCAGTTTCTGTAATGTTGTGGATTTTTTTGTAATTTTTTAGCATATTGTATTTGCACAGCAATGCAGTAAAGTATCTAACTATTAGAATCGAGCTTACAAATATTTGTATTAGTATTGGTTTAAGCCCAAACCCAAGTATTACGTTTAGTCATTAGTATATATTTTGGGTCATGTAATCTCAATTATCGATTAATGGATATTACGGACTTACGGTTTACAATAAATATGTTCATTTATAAAAGTAGAAAGGTTGTATTGTAAGTTCTGTTTAAAATCATAAGTCTTTCTGCAAATAAATAGGTGTTGCGCACGCCTATTCACTAATTAATATCCCTGGAAGCAATTTTCTTAGGATTCCAAATCTTCAGAAGATGAGAAGGGACCATTTATGGAATACATTAAGAACGCGGGGAGCCAAGCTGGGCGTAAAGGGAGAGTGTTTTGGGCGGGGAGTGATGTTTCGGGCAAGGTGGCTCAAGAACGGCTACTAGACACATACATGACACACAACAAGAATACAAGAATGCAAGAATGATCATCGTAAATAGATAACAAAAGGATGTTAAAAAAAATAAATAAATAAATAAATAATAAAAAATGAAAAATAAAAAGATATATAAAACATCTACGCCGATCTAAAATGGTTTGTTTATTTTGCCAAGTAGATAACGAATTAATCAACTATGAAGACATTTAGAATAACGGAAAAAAGTTCCATAAAATATTAAGCAAGCAAGTTTTTTTTTTTTTTTTTTTTTTTTTTTTTTTTTTTTGAACAACAATATTAACTATCTCACAATATTTATATTACAAATCTAGCTCACATATCGTTAAGGATTCTCACAACATGAGTTATCATTGAGACATAAACCCTTTGGTGAAAATGTATATTTTAGTGTTTTACTATTTTAAACATTGGGCATATACTACAACGTTTATTTTGAACCTTAGGGTTTAAAAAGTAATATTTGTACAAAAGTACATACTACTATAGCATAAATAATACGTACCAATCATGTAATGAGTTAACCATTGTTACGAGTAGTCATATATGTAGGGTTTTAATAATATTTGTACAAAAGTAAATAGTATTAGTTATAATAATATAAATAAAACGTACTAGTAATGAAATGAATTATTTGTTACGAGTAGTCATGTGTATGTTTGTGTACTTAAGTTTGTTAGTTAGGTGGGGTTATTTAGGCATGTAGCAAAAAGAATGCAAGAGCTATCTTTAGTTACATACTACCTTATATTGGTAGAAATGCTTAGTTTTGAAAGGTATTATGGATATCTAGCGAATAGTTGAGCATAGAGCATTTCATGTTATTCAAAGGAACAACAATTGGAAGAGGAAGTTGAGGATATCATATCCTTTACAGTTTTAGATTTTTTTCTTCTAACAAGTTTAAGAGGTATTTATAAACTACACAATGAAAACAACTTTAAACAACAATGTACTTTTTGGTGTTATGATGTTTTACATGTCTAGAAAACCTTCATTGTATATGAGCAAGTCATATTCTGAAGATGGGCATGTCTTGGTTGGTATTCCCTTGTATTGTCGACCACCATCACCAGCCATAAGTTTCTCGTTTGTCCAAAATATGGACACTCAAGAATCGAGATTAATTATCCAAATTTCTACTTCAAATGAAGTCATTTAACGAACTGATTTGTGTTCATCAAATCGATCATTATCAAATTATACAAAGTCGCAAATTTAGCTTAAAAAATCATTTGGAGTTAGAAAATGGGTGGATCTTCATGGCCAAAAGATGCGAGCTCGTTTTCCAGATACTTTGTGACAACTATATTCTATATACACTTCAAAAATTGTAATAGTTTATTATTTCTATCTTTCAAAATAACGTTAGGAATAAAAAAGATAAATTGTTAAAATTAGAAAAAGAAGCACTAGTTTTGCCATAAAATTTGGATCTATAGCACAATCTCTTAAGTTTAATATCTCTTACATTAATTCACCATGCATTTGCATGAAATTTTATTCAAAGATTCAAACTCCATTCAACAAATTCATGGATGAAATCGTTGGTGAAATTGACTCTAAAAATCGAGCAGACTTGAACTTTATAACCCTCTTGAGATCAAGTGTAGACAATGTGCATAAAAAGGTCCGGTCTACACATGGTCCAATCGAATGCTTGAACGAAACATCCACATTTTACGAGCTCGCAATCATCCAGATTGATGCTTGTTTAAAATTATTCGAAAAGGAATCCCAAGATCAGTTCCTAGATACTAAAGGAAAAAATATGCTAATAGATCTCGGGGACCTCAAAGGCTTGTTTCACGAGCGTCTCAAAAAAACAAGATATTTCATAAGTGAGAAAGATAAAGAGTTGGTTTATTTACGGGCAAAACTAGAGCTAGAGACTCCAAATTTGCCTATTTTTGATCCAAAATCTCGATCATCTGGAGACAAAGAATCAAAGGAGAAAGTCAAGAATGATCAAAACGAAATGATCGAGCAAATGTGCTTAGATATCAACAATTTGAAAGGAACACTTGACCTTGCATTTGGGCTAGCGCATCAAGATGACAGTACTAGACCTTTGGAGAAACAATTTAGAAGGTCGATAGAAAAAGAAACGATTTTGATTATGATAAGAGGGTTTGTCAACGATTTCAAGATTCATATTCAGAATACAATTGATGATGTCACAAAGAGAGACACGATCATAATGAGACTAATGGAAGAAAAACGAGAGTTGAACCTCCAAACGATGTCAATGGAAGAACACTACATGATTCTTTTGAATGATTGTCATAAAGAATTCTATGATTATGAAGTTGAGACAAAAGTTAGGGGAGATGTATTTGTATATGTGTTACGTGAAGTAGCTAAGGATTGGAGTGCCCATGTTAAAAAGGAAAGCATTAGAAGACAAGTGGCCGATGAAATATGTAAATTCATCTATCAAGAAACTATTAATGATTTTAAGATAAAGTTAGATATCGAGTTACAAAATACTGAAAACGAGAGTTTAGTTTACAAGAAGGCCTTCGCACGAAGATGTGAAAATCTCTTATTAGCCGAGACCGAGGTAAGAAACCACATGAACACGTTCACTGATGTTTTAGCAGTCTTATGTAAGGTCTTTCTTTATGTTGTTATGATTGTTTCGAAGGTCGATTTATTAGGAGATCAAGTGGAGGCACTTCAAGATTTACTTCGAAAGATTTACTTTGTGTTGGACCAAAATTCATCCGTACTGTCACATAATATGCAAGTGAGTTTACAACCAAAACTATTAAAAACCCGTTAGATCAGAGTTATAATAAGAGTAGATCAATAATCATTTGTTTTGGTTCAGGTGATGGATATCTTAAAGTCAATCAAGAAAGAATTGAGCGGTTGAGCGCTCTAGCACACACAGACTCCAGTTTCTGTAATGTTGTGGATTTTTTTGTAATTTTTTAGCATATTGTATTTGCACAGTAATGCAGTAAAGTATCTAACTATTAGAATCGAGCTTACAAATATTTGTATTAGTATTGGTTTAAGCCCAAACCCAAGTATTACGTTTAGTCATTAGTATATATTTTGGGTCATGTAATCTCAATTATCGATTAATGGATATTACGGACTTACGGTTTACAATAAATATGTTCATTTATAAAAGTAGAAAGGTTGTATTGTAAGTTCTGTTTAAAATCATAAGTCTTTCTGCAAATAAATAGGTGTTGCGCACGCCTATTCACTAATTAATATCCCTGGAAGCAATTTTCTTAGGATTCCAAATCTTCAGAAGATGAGAAGGGACCATTTATGGAATACATTAAGAACGCGGGGAGCCAAGCTGGGCGTAAAGGGAGAGTGTTTTGGGCGGGGAGTGATGTTTCGGGCAAGGTGGCTCAAGAACGGCTACTAGACACATACATGACACACAACAAGAATACAAGAATGCAAGAATGATCATCGTAAATAGATAACAAAAGGATGTTAAAAAAAATAAATAAATAAATAAATAATAAAAAATGAAAAATAAAAAGATATATAAGGGCATTTCGAGAATTGAACTCAGGACCCGTCACACCCTAAGCAAGAATTATACCACTAGACCAAATGCCCCTCGATGACTTTTGCTTTCAGATGACATTTTTGTTTTTCTTTGAATAAAGGGTTTCAATATCCTGTGAATAAAATAAATGGAATAAATGTTAATTACATGAGAGAGAGGAGTTAGCCTCTCTAAACCACTTGCGAAAAGCAAACCTCAAATGTTTCGAACAAGCTCGAAACAACTCCCAACTAAAATATGAACTTAAGACACTTGGACAAGGGACATATAACATTACAGAACTGCCAAGTGTCGCATCCAAAGGATCCTTAACCAAATATATAAAAATATCAGTTTATACAAACAAACCTCACACACTAAAAAAAAAAAAAAAAAAAAAAAAAACAAAAAAAAAAAAAAAAAAAAAAAAAATAAAAAAAAAAAACCCAAAAAAAAAAAAAAAAAAAAAAAAAAAAAAAAAAAAAAAAAAAAAAAAAAAAAAAAAGTTAGATGGTCTGCGCCACCCAACCAACACAAAAAAGTGACCTTCGTGTGTGGTGGTGTTTCGGCCGTTAGGGGGTTGGCTTGCGGTGGAGGGTCATTAGGTGGTCTACACCATCCGCCATAACAATTGGGTTTTATAGAATAGTTAACCGGATCTAATTTTGGAAACTCTCACTTAATTTATGAGTTTATGGTTGTTGATTTGGCCAAATATATAAACTACGTACCAAAATGGTCAAAACTATCCTCATCTAGAGTATGCACGGCACACAACATTTTAAAGCAACTTGTGTTTAACTTGTGTTTAACCTTTTAAAGCAACATCACGGCACACAACATTTTAAAGCAACACAGTATTCTCTCTCTCTATGGTGAAATCCGGTCGCCGCTAACTTCTCACTTCCGGCCATAAACCAATCCACCAAACGTCCTCTCTACTCTCTTATTGGGTATGCAATACGTTTTTGTGAATTGTCTTTATTATTAAAGTGGCGGCGGCTGGGGCGATTTAACGAATCCCTTACAATCTCTATTGTTCAGTCATTTACTAATATTTTTTCAATTATCCCATCACGTGGGTCAGTTGTTTGAATTATTATCCTTCTAGAGTTGTAGGAGTGTTTAATTAGCTAAAGATTGCCTCCATGTCAATTTGAATTATTTAATTCTATATGGCTGGTTGTAATCGATTATTTTATTCGTTAAGGTTGCTTTCATTGACCCTTTCCTTTAATTATTTAATCATCTTTCATGGGTCGGTTGTTATTATATATTGAGGCTGGATTGTTGATCTGCTGGTGCTTTGAAGCTATACCGAATCCTTTGTGGTTTTGGTTATCTATTGTTGATGGTTCTGATGCATGTAACCTATATCATGGTTTGTTTGTTCAATGATGGATGTGCTGCTGCTGTAAGTTTTTTGCACGTGGGAATAGAGAGATGTAAGTTAAGTTTTTAGGGTATCCTTATTCAAAAACCCTAGCTCACGGATCTGTTTATTACTGTGTATTTTATAGATCCTGTGATTGTGGTTACGGGAGTTAGGGTTCGATAACACCCTATTTGTTCGTATACCCTTCTCACACTGATCTGCTGTGTCGATGTTGATGTTAGGGTTTCCGAAACCCTATTTTGCGGATCGTTATTGGGTGGCTGTTTGTTAGGGTTTCATTATACCCTAGTTATCGTACTGTGGTATGGCACATATGGTATATTTTAAATCGTACCATGGTTGTCAGTGTGGTATGGACAATGCGCTGGTTCGGTGTTGTGGAGCTG
>LBNU01033485.1:184864-228783 GCA_014162995.1 Artemisia annua
CTACAAACTGATGGCCAGCGCAGGAAGCTATCCTTGCTTCTGTAGTGCATAGCAACTTGCTAAACCCACAATCACCTCGATCAAAAACTTGGTTACAATCCCATAAACCTGTTCCCATACAAAACCAACAGACCCAACAATCACAATAATCAAAGGATCTGCAGAGAAAAGAAAAACTGCAAAACATCACATAAGAACCGTTAGTGTGCTGATTAGAATTAATACCCCGGGTTTTAGATCAGTATTCTCTCTCTCTATGGTGAAATCCGGCCGCCGCTAACTTCTCACTTCCGGCCATAAACCAATCCACCAAACGTCCTCTCTACTCTCTTATTGGGTATGCAATACGTTTTTGTGAATTGTCTTTATTATTAAAGTGGCGGCGGCTGGGGCGATTTAACGAATCCCTTACAATCTCTATTGTTCAATCATTTACTAATGTTTTTTCAATTATCCCATCACGTGGGTCAGTTGTTTGAATTATTATCCTTCTAGAGTTGTAGGAGTGTTTAATTAGCTAAAGATTGCCTCCATGTCAATTTGAATTATTTAATTCTATATGGCTGGTTGTAATCGATTATTTTTATTCGTTAAGGTTGCTTTCATTGACCCTTTCCTTTAATTATTTAATCATCTTTCATGGGTCGGTTGTTATTATATATTGAGGCTGGGTTGTTGATCTGCTGGTGCTTTGAAGCTATACCGAATCCTTTGTGGTTTTGGTTATCTATTGTTGATGGTTCTGATGCATGTAACCTATATCATGGTTTGTTTGTTCAATGATGGATGTGCTGCTGCTGTAAGTTTTTTGCACGTGGGAATAGAGAGATGTAAGTTAAGTTTTTAGGGTATCCTTATTCAAAAACCCTAGCTCACGGATCTGTTTATTACTGTGTATTTTATAGATCCTGTGATTGTGGTTACGGGAGTTAGGGTTCGATAACACCCTATTTGTTCGTATACCCTTCTCACACTGATCTGCTGTGTCGATGTTGATGTTAGGGTTTCCGAAACCCTATTTTGCGGATCGTTATTGGGTGGCTGTTTGTTAGGGTTTCATTATACCCTAGTTATCGTACTGTGGTATGGCACATATGGTATATTTTAAATCGTACCATGGTTGTCAGTGTGGTATGGACAATGCGCTGGTTCGGTGTTGTGGAGCTGTTGAAAATATTTTTTACCATTCATGTGGTCATGGTGGCTGCGGGTTTTGGATTGTTTAAGCTCCATATGCTGTTTCGACACCTGCTGCTGGTTTGATTACCAGACCTGCTGGTGTCTTATTAGACATTTTCTTCATATTGCTGCAAGTTGGGGTTACTAAACCCTATGATCGTTGTCTATACGGGTCCTAATACAATGATGATGTGGTCCTAATTATGGGTGCTGCTGCTGTTCGTTTACATTGGTCAGGATCTGTTCTTATGGAAGTTTAATTGGGTAAGTTAGGGTTTCTTAACCCTATTGTTCGTCTATGACTGATCATTATACATTGGGTTACATTCTTAGCTAGAGTTTTACTCCATTAAAGCTCGTAGCAAATAAGGTGTTGGATCGGGGCAAGTTGGAGGTTTCTCCATGGAAGTATGTATAAGTCCATTTATGGATGGGCCTGTGTTGGTTTTATTTGTGGTGTTCGTTGATACTACAAACAGATTTTATGTTGAAGACCGCTTGGATGTTTCAACGTGGATTCTTCATGGACGTTAAGATGGATCGTCATAGTGATATAGAAGGCTCAAGTGCTTTTCTTGAGTAGTATTGTCAATTTTTATGTATTTTATCAGTATTGGTAAATTCATTTTATTGTAAGTTATAGGAATGGTGTGTCATTCCTATATTTAAGTGTCCTAAGGGACTGAGGTGAGGGATATCACCCTCATCCTATGTACTTCAACGTTTTTTGGTGTAATGCATTTTACCGGGGTGAATTAACCCTTTTACCCAAAAAAAAAAAAAAAAAAAAAACCTTTTTTGACAATTAGCGTATGGGTAAGGATCCAGTGAGAAGAAAACTTATAATGAGAAGGATGAGAAATAACTATAACCACATATTTGAGATGCGTCGACTTGAATTAGATGCATCTCTATTAATTTAGATGCATCCCAATTAGTTTCAAAAGTAATTTTGAAGTGAAAACGATGCAAAGTAGTACTTGCAACAAATTTGACCCGTAGAGGACAAAAAATATATAAGATTTTCCTAACATGCTAAAATGCATCTAATATATGTATATGCATCTAATGTTTAGCTAGAAAATATATTAGGGTGCATCTAAAAGATTAGGGATGCATCTAATTCAAGTAGATGTATCTCTAATATGTGGTTGTAGTTATTTCTCATCCTTCTCATTTTAAGAGTTCTTCTCATTTGATCCTAAGTCATTAGCGTATATCATTTTGAATTTTGTTTAACAGCAGTAAATCATTTTACAAACGCTAATAAAAAAAGCATTGATAACTACTTTATGCTACCGCTAGTTTTGCCAAACATACATTTCCATCATCCTCAACTTAAACGGACTGAAATGTAACTGATAAAAACATAGGGGACTATACTTAACAAAAGAGATCAAACTATACTTATACACTTTGTGCATGGCTCGTCACACGTTTAAAACAGAAACTTCCAGAAAACAACTTTCTACACTTCTCTCGTGCATCTTCACAAACCGGGTAACCTTCAATTAAATTCTACATTTTAACAATTATTTGATAATATCATTCATATAATTTATATGTTAGTTTGCTTAGTGGTTGTTTAGATATAGTCTGTATCTCACGGTGTACTATTATCAGCCGGTTAAAACTGCTTAAAATTAAGCAGTTTAGGAATTAGTGTTTTTATTTGCTTATGCTTGTATAAAACTGCAATAAATAAAATATTAGATATGTAATTTGCTTAATAGAATACATTTTTTTACGGGTTGTAGGTAAGGAGAAATGATTCAAATGACTAAAAATATGCCTAAACACTCGAAATCTTTTGAAACCTGGTTCGAAACCCAGTTAGACCCGCCGGGTTTGAGGCATTCCGGGTCAACCTGGTTTTCGAGACCACCCGGGTTTTGGTTTTTTTCTTGTTTTTTTTCTACCAATAACACAAGTTAATTATATATAGTTGCGACGCAGTTAGTCATGATTTTTATATATATTTTTTTGTATTGTTTAGAAATAAATTTCTTTTTGGTAGAAAACCGGGTTGACCCGATGGTCGAACCAGTAACCCATTGACCCCGTGTCTCGACAGGGTCTCTCGAACCGCTAAACTGATATGTCAGTTTTCATTCGGTTGCATCAAATGGACCCTCTCTTAGGTAAGATATGAGGGTAAAAAGTATCTTTGGCTTCCTCTTGAATAAGCAGGTCCAAACCTGCTTATTGTAAACTTCTTATTATGCGCCAAAATAAGCGAAGCGGTTTATTTTATCGGCACACTTTAACTGCTTATGTTGCCAAAAAAATAAGCATATAAACTGATTTGAATGGTATATCTGGAGTCCAAGCGTAGTTTAAGAACGTATTAAATATGACTCTTTTGGCTCAAAATGCTAAAGAATCATATACGAGTATTGTTTAGGAAGGAAGGTTGTTGAGGTTAAGTTAAAGTTAGCCTTTGAGGTGCCGGTCATTAACTTATATTTAGCCTGTATGTGATTATGGAGTTTGTACTTGGTACAATGGCAGCTGTACCAAGTCAGCAAGTGAGATCACTTAGGAAACAATTTGATTGCAAGATGCCAGTTTATGCATGTTAGACACATTTGCCGCTAAAAAATAGGTACGACCGTACTCCAAACTGTGGAGCAGGGCCGGCAGGATTTGCAAGGCCATCTCCGAACCATCCCCTTGGTTGCTTTGGTGGTACTCTAGTACTTGGGAATTTCAGTGGTCCATTGGTAGTTCGGCGGTTCTCTAAGATTGTACTCGGGTACATCTTTAATAATCGAAGCGAAAACGCTCTCATAGATTTTCCATCTTTCTTTTAGGTTCTACTCGATGGTTTCTCTTTCTTTGCAACCGCGAATCTGGAATATTTGTTTTTGTTTAGTTTCTCTTGTATCCGAGTTAATATTTGCAGGCTGGTAAGTTTTGTTAAGTACATTGCATTTATATTATCATGTGATTGCCAATGTTCTAATTGTTGTCAACATAAGTTCTTTTTACATATTAATAGCATCTTATGTTTTTGACACTTAGATTTTTTTAATCTTTGTGGCATTTTGGGGTTTTGCAGCTTATTGGTGAGTTAAGGTCTGGCGAACATGGATACCAGCAGAGGCCAAAATGGGATTCAACTTTTGCTAGCTGCGGAGCAAGAAGCCCAGCAAATTGTGAATGCTGCTCGGAATGGTTTGTATTCTTGGCATGATAGTTACATTTTGCAGTTTGCTTAATTCACGATTGGTTAAAGCTCTTTTTTATATTACCAGCATTTATACATTACAAAGTCTATTATTTGTGATAATATACAAGTCGGTAATATCTGTCTTGTTAAAATTGACCCTTGAAGATGCATTTGCTCATTGGTTTATATGTACTGCACTACTGCCTACCAAGTTTGAATGAAGTAGTCTGTGACATACCGCCGACTAATATTTTTACTTGATGACTTGATTTGTATCAAGAGAAGCAGATTATATGTTCATGAATATCCATGTTTTCTATTTGGTGTTCACTGGATCATTTGAGCTTTGTGATGCGTTCTATAAGATTCAATACCTATCTGTTCCACCTAAATCATGACAGCACATTTGACTGATTATAAAGTTTGAAGACTTGTCTACTCAGTAGTTATCTAGGTCTAAGAGTCTAATTTGTCACTTAAGGTACTCCAATGATAACTACGTTTAGGAACCAAACTTCCGTAATAACTGTTGCCTAGGGTTCTCTTGCAATGAAGTGAGTTCATGCCATCCTGTTTCTTTTTGCAGCAAAATTGGCTCGGCTCAAACAGGCCAAAGAAGAGGCTGAGAAGGAGGTTGCTGAATTTCGAACTCAAATGGAAGCCGATTTTCAGAGGAAACTAGCAGAGGTATATTGATTTTTTTATAGGAATTTCTCTTTATTTGTGAAAAAGTACTGAAAGTTCCAAAATTATAAAAATTGTGGCTTTGCTATTTGTTTTGTGCCTAATATATGTGAAACATGACAGACTAGTGGAGATTCGGGTGCCAATGTGAAGCGTCTTGAGAAAGAAACCGAGGAAAAGATTCAACATTTAAGGACGGTGGCTGACAGAATTTCACATGATGTTGTTGACATGCTTCTGAAACTCGTCACCTCTGTCAGGTATTAAATCGAGCCTCTCAAGAGTTGACTAAAGTATTGTGTGCACGTTGGGACTAAGATGAACATCTTACGGATGGTCTCATCTGTTGCGTGTTATAATTCGTTTATGCTTTATAGTGTGATTTTAGCTTCTAGTCGAATGGGGAACTGCTCATTTTCTGGTGTGATCGGATATTAGCTGAAACATATATGTTAGTAAAATATGTAGTTTGACCTATTAGTAGTCCAATAATCTGCATTTTACCTTCAAATTATTTCTGAAGTTCTTGGAGAACTATGTGAAGACTACATTAAATCCATACTTTTGAAAGTAGATATAATTATTTATGTTTAGATTTGAAGTATATCTGAACTTTTTAGACGGTGTAATTAAGTAAAAGGTAAACAGTAATGCATTTGTACAGTAATCTCAGTTTCCATAATCGATAGAGCTGCTGCAGAGCATAATGCCCTGGATTGGTATCATCAATTTTTCATTGAAAGACTGAATACTTCGATATCTAAAAAGTAGAATGCAGTAGCTTTCTTTGGGATGTAAAATGATTTGATCGTTGGTTCTATTTGGGTTTCTGTTATATATTATTGTGGCTAACAAATAATGGTCAGTTCTGGCCTGTTCTATTCTGATCCAGTGACCCGTATAAATATGGCCTGTTAAGTTTATACCATTTTAACCATAATAGAACACACGACTCTGAGATAATCTATAAACTTTCAGTGACATTAAAATGGAAAAAGAACTCACGTTACATGAAGAATCTCATAGAATCTTAAATGCATCAAGTCTTTGCTTCAAAGACTTGAGGATGCCCCAAATAAGCTATTACTAGTAATTAGTTATTCGCTCCAATGCTAGAAAGCTTTTGGAAAAAACCTTGTATTGGAGATGCTTTTGGTTGACACCCACCCATGAATCAATGGCAGATGATCTACCAGCTGAAGAGATGAAATGATACCCAACTGAAGAGACGAAATGATACCTAACTCGAAAATTCAACTAAAAATATATTTAGTTATATTTGCTCCACTAAAAGCTCATGGCAGTTAACGTTGACGGAACACATGGAGAAGAATCGACTAAATCGACTCTTGTAATCTAAATCCATCAACTGGAGAAACGCTGTCTGATATGAGGAATTAAAGGATTGATCTTATTGGCTTATCAATAGTTTCATCAGACATAAACATGAAGGATCTTTGGTACTGTAAACCTAAAATATTACTAGTAACTACAACTAACTCCTTTATGTAAAATAAATCTTAATTGAACCATACACACGAAATTCTCCACACTAGGAACACACAAATCTCCTTAATGAATGAATCCATCATGACTTGCGAACGCCTAGCATAGTCTGATTTAGTTTGTGTACTTATGAATCCACATGTTTGAAATTTGCTTACTTTTTAGATGAACAATGAAGAGCCTCATTTTTAAGGTTTGCTTGCCTCCGTTTTGTGTGTCGGCAATGCTGTGAATGAAGTTTTCGATGAATGTTCCTTGAACACTTTTTGGCTAACATTCGCATTACTGTATTACCAATCCATCTAAGTGCCTGACTCGCGTTACCGGCCTGTTTCTATGGCCCTGTCTTTAATGTTATGTTTTTATTTCTTTTGAGAACGTTTTTGAAGATGATATGGGCCTGGCACTCATTTTTTGAGTGTTACTAAATTTTGTGGACCTCATAGTGTTCTGGAGTACCAAATGAGATCTTAAATGGTGATTTGTTTACATTTTCTTGGCGATTGTGGTTAAAAGCTAAGCTGCAGCATATCATGAAGAGCAGTTTCTACGTAGCCCGTTGTTTAAAACTGCTCAAATGATTGTTGTCCCTCCCATTCTACAAGTCTTGTATCTTGTGTATGATCACCACGCTTTGTCTGGTTGTGTTACATGTTTTCACAATCTGGGCGTAATGTACACTCTCATGTGCGACGCATTGCACCAGAACCCCCAAACCACCCCTTTTAACGCAATGTACCATGATGATGTTCTTGGTACAACTTGTTTTCTTGGCTACTGGGTCTATATCGAACATCACCTCCTTCTCCCCTGTTTCTATTGATAGCCACCTTGATACTAACTCTCGTTTATTAAATTTCTTGAAAAACATATTTACATATAGGTGACAGTACCAACCTCACGTCATTTATGATTGTATTGATTGTTTTCCTTCTAGTAGCTTATTGACAAAATGATGTTGCTCGTATAAAACTGTAGAAGTTTTCTCTCAGGCGCAGATAAAATTGAAGCTACACGTTAAATTTGAATACGTATACAACATAATAGCATGCAGAAAGAACGTTAGATACTTAAAAACAAGTATTTTGAGCGTACTGATTTCTGCAATGAAATGAATGTGTCTGAGTGAGTACATGTTAGAAGATAATATAATATATTCGAATTTAGGGAAATAAAAACAAATGCTATCGACACGAAGAAAGTACTTTTGCAACAGGACACCTGCATTCATAGTCTAGCTGCCTGGTAGCTTGTGTACGAATACCAAAGTACGCTATCTTTGCTATGTGAATGACATGGTTTTCACTGTTTAAGGAGCCCACCACCTTTCATTATTGCCCGTAAAAAGAATCTTGCTGCGTATTATATAGTATGGTCGAAAGTATTGCAAGATGGTAGCAATTGAGTCTGGTTCAAATTGGCGGTTCCATACCAGCCCAACTTTAACACAGACATGACCTGGGTAAACTTTGTATCTGAATGGGTGAAAGGGGTTGGCTGGTCAAACGGGAGGAAAAGAATTTGCGAGTCAATAGGCCAAAAGAGAGAATATATAATTCTTCGACGATATTGAAGAGAGTTAGATACATCAAATTGGAGAAAGAAATGACATCAAATGAAGATTCCTAATTGACCCATGAACCTACAAGACGAAATGACACTTCCCGCACAAATCATGCAAGTTACAATTGCTCCTTCAAAAGCTCATGGAAGCATTGATGGTTCACATTAACAAAAATATACTAAACTGCATTGACATTTGCAATGTGAATCCTCCAACCGCACAAGGATGTATCACATATGCAGGGAATTACATTTGTAACAGTTAATATTGTTCACTCATCTATACTCTCGCTAGTCTTAAAAGTGAAGGATCTTTGATACTCTAAACATCAAAAACAAACCTCGATTAACTGAATCCCTTTATGAGGAAGAAGTCTCGACAATTTAAGGTTCTGTATTCAGCATTTTTCACATAATAAACACAAAGAACTCCCCTATGAGAAGACCTAGCATAGTTTACGTTTACGTTTAGTTCAATTGTACTTGATTTGTAACCATTTTTCTCTCCAAGCGTGGTGATTTGGAAGTTTTCCTGATCTTTAGGTGTTCCATGACAAACATCAGGTTTCAAGGTTTTCTCACCTCCTTTTAGTGTTTATCAACGCTTTCTTGCTATGCAAAAACTTTCTAATTAATTCTTGATACCAACTATCTGGTTGACTTCATTGTGCTCTAATTTACCATGTTGGCTTTTTATGATGATTTTGTTATATGAACGGCGAAGAAATTTCTTTAAGGCTTATAGCAAGAAGCTAGAGATTTTTTTGACGATTGTATTAATTAAAAGCTTAGCTGCAGCAAATCAGGCGGATACATATTGACGTCTTCTTTTTACGTAGCCTTAGGTTGAAACTGTTCTAATGACCGTGAGCTTCCTATTCAACAATTCTTATACCTTATTCATGACACTCACACTCCGCATGTGTGTCGCATTACCCCCGACCCCTCCAACGTAACGTTTCACAGATGAGATATTGCTTGCCCACTGGCCTATATCCAACATCACCTCTTTTCCTAGCCTCTGTCTCTTCGTAGGACAATTTAGACCAAGCCTTTATGTTTACAAAGACAAGGATTTATCTCTTTTCCCCTAGATTTCTTAAAAAACATGTAATTTACAAAGTGCGTCGTATTATCTTCTGAATGACATATGATAACACATAATGCAAAGATATATAATAGCATATTACAAAGTTCACGTCATTTTTGGTTTGTATTGCATGTGTGTTTTCCATATAGCTAATTGACAAAATGATAAGAACTATTATAAAACTGTAGAGGTTCTCTCTCATTGCAGACAGAATTTAAACTACACGTTAAATCGCATATCTGTGTCCAAGTAATGGAATGTATAAAGATGTTTTGAAAACTTGTAACAAGTCTTTTGGGCCTACTGATTTTCTGCAATGGAATGAATGTGTCGAATGAGTACATGATGGAAGATAATATAAGATATTAGAAGTTATGAAAAAACACATGCTATCTTGTACATGCATGAAGAAAGTACCTTTTCCAACAGGAAACCGCCTGCATTCATATATAGTCTTGCAGCCTGGTAGCATGTGTACAAATAAAATAGTACGTTCCCCTGGCTATGTTCATGACTAGTTTTCACTGCTTAAATAGAGCCCACCACCTCCATTATATTATAGGAATATATTAGCTACAATATTTTATAGCTAACTGGCTACAATTTTGTATTATAAATTGTGGGTCATTGACTACTTTTGTGGGTCCCTAAGTTCTTTATGTGAGTCCCTGATTCATTTCTTATACAGTAGAAACTTTATAATATAATACACTTGGGACCACCAAAATTTATTAATTAAAAGAGTTATTAATTAATCGATAAATTAATAATTATTAATTTATATATTAATTAATATTTTATTAATTTATAGTAGAATACTTAGTTTACAAACACCTTTCAAGCTTCCACTTAATTATTGTATACAATGCATGTATATCAAATGAACGGCCCAATTTGAAAGAAACCTTTAATCTCCCACCTTATTATGCTTCTTGTGTTCAATGTATCACTTTATGGACATTAAAAATATTTTCTATATAAATACAAGATCAAAATAGGTTAACACAAACAAATCATACACAACAAGAGCATTTTTCAAGAAACCTTCATAAATCATTCATGTACGTAATATGCTATATATAAGGAATTATTAATTTATATTTTATATGGGGTCTAAAGAATTATGAAAAATGTATTATCTTATAATTTTAGCGAATTATTAATTTAGCACCCTATCCCCGAGTCGGGACTGGCAAAAAATATTATCTTAGAGAGTTTATTAAATAATCGAGTATTAATTTATCGAGTTTCTACTGTATATTTTTGAAGGGGGATTGTAGCCAATTGGCTACAAAAATTGTAGCCAAGCTATCCCCTTATATTATATTCTTCTAAACAAGGTTCCAAAAATCGCTAACTGGTATTCGGGCGGTCGACCCTTTGTAGCTTGTAATCGGTATAGACGGGATTAATTGGTAATTAATCAGATTGGTATTTTCGGCAAATTTTGGGTATTTCCGGCGAGTTTTAGGTATTAGCAATATTTTTCTTAAAAAAACATCTTGTAATAATAGGTATAACGGCAATTATAAGTGATTAAAACTAGTTTACGGCGAGTTTTGGGTATTTTCGACAAGTTTTGCAAGTTTCCGGCAAGTTTGACCAACGTCGACCGCCGTTGACCACAGTTGACCGATTTACTCAAATCGAAAAGGTTATTGGCCTAGTAGCGCCTAGGCGGCGATTAATCGGCCTTGTAGGCATTTTTTTTGCAACACTGCTTCTAAACGTTGATAAAGTGATGCATTTTGCTTATTTTTCTGTATGGAAAATGATAAATTTTCTTACTTTATGTTCCTGCAAATTTTCTTACCTCCATGATTATAACAATTGTAACAATAAATGAAGGAGATTATGAGAGATAAATAGTAGATTACACATGTCAAAATTTATGTGTATAGAAATTGTAGGAAGATAAATAGAAAGAAATTGTAGGAATGTATAGCATTGCTCTTTTATGTATATTATCATGGCATAATATGGTAGAAAGTATGGCAAGATGGTACGCAGGGTGGACCCAGAATATTAAGTCATCGGTATACGATTTTTTTTACGATGTATAAAGAAAATATAATTGAACCTCATGAACATGTATTTTCATGTAAGCGGACTAATTAAACAAGACATGTATTCAGGTGACACAAAATTCAGGACCAGATTCATTTTGAAAAAATTGAGATTTTTAACAAAAAATTACACTAGACGGCAAATATTCATCAGGTTCCCGTAAACCCCCGGAATTCCCCCTAGGTTCACCCTTGATGGTACGTATGTAGAGGCGTAGCCACATTGCTAAGGGGTGCTCGCGGTGATGTGATGATTTTTTATGGAAAAACATAATTGTATAGTGAAAATACGATCAAGAAAATATCAAAAATGATATACTTTATATAATGATATGGTTAAACTACCTAAACCCTACTCGACCATTGAAGTAACTTTAATTCGAAAATTCAATAAAAGAATGTTATACATTAATAGTAAATTTAAACATAGATGAGTGGCTTAAGTGTACTTTGTAATTAGATTAGGTGGTAGACTAGAACTAGGATTAGTTAGCTTGAAGTGTAAGGCAAACTAAGGTTTCTACCCCTCATCTCTATAAATAGAGATGAGGGGGATTCTAGTTATTAATTCTTCTTCCTCGTTGTAATAGCTTTATTCGGTCGGTTCTTTGTAGTTTCTCGTATTTGCTATTTGTGCTCGATACAACTCGCGATCTAGCTTTCCGCGATCGAACTTCGGGTTTGTTGTTGAGGTTTTTCTAACAAGTGGTATCAAGAGCCATAAGTTAGTCGTGGTCTTCGAAGATCGAGTGCTAGATAGAGGTGCCAAGTTTGTCCGAGGTTCGGAGAAGTAGCATTCGAGTCACGAGAGGTTGAAGAAAGGTTTAATTTATAAAGTTTCTTTTTTATTATTAAACCAACGTGAGTATACTACAAAGGTGACAGGTTTGGTTTAGTCTTTTGGAGCTAAGTGACAAGAGACTTGATTTATGTTTGACTAAACTTTACTTTTAAATTATTCTGTCTTATAATCGAACGATTAGAAAAAAAAAGGGAGTTCGATTTTTTTTTATAATAAAAGTCGACTTGTAAGTGATCTTATTTTTAGTTATAAAATACGATTACCTTGAAGGGTTTCTTGTTGCGGTTATTCTTGTGATTCAAGTTTTGATCGTGGTTTGCTTGGGTTTAAGTTTACGATCGGGTTTGCTTGTTTGAAATCGAGGGTTTAGGGTTATTCTAATTAATTCGATTTGCAAGAAAGGTTTTTAGCAACAAGGAGGAATATTGCACACGGCTTGTGAGACTTGTCGGTAAAGTTGGTTAAGAAACAACTTGACAATGTTTTTAGCAAGGTATAAGAAGAATGGCTAGTTCTATAACTAGGTTTGACATCGAAAAATTCGATGGGAAGAAAGATTTCAGGTTATGACAAATAAAGATGCGTGCTTTAATGGTACAGCTGGGATGTGATGCTGCATTAGAGACATTACCCGCGGACATAGAAGCAGGTGAAAAGGCTGCTTTGATGAAGAAGGCATACAATACCTTGATTCTATGCTTGGGAGACCGGGTTGTACGGGAAGTTACCAAGGAAACATCTGCTGCAGGAATTTGGACGAAGTTGACTAGTCTGTATATGACTAAGTCCTTAGCAAACAGACTGTATCTCAAAAAGAAGTTGTACACGTACTATATGAGTCCAGGTACGAAACTGGGTGATCATGTAGATGAGTTTAATAAGTTGATACTTGATTTGGCGAATATTGATATCGAGATTGAGGATGAGGATCAGGCACTTATGTTACTTACATCGTTGCCATCATCTTACGAAAACTTTGTGGAAACATTGTTGTATGGGAAGGAATCATTGACAATGGAGGATATTCTTGCCACTCTGAATTCAAGAGAGTTGAAGAAAAGAACTGAAGGCACAAAGGAAGAAACTGTTGAAGGGTTATATTTAAGGGGAAGGTCAGATCATTCAAGGAAAGCTCATCCTGGTGGAAGTTCGCGGTTTAAGTCAAGGGGTGAAACTGGTAAACTTAAGTGCTTCATATGTNTTCTTGCCACTCTGAATTCAAGAGAGTTGAAGAAAAGAACTGAAGGCACAAAGGAAGAAACTGTTGAAGGGTTATATTTAAGGGGAAGGTCAGATCATTCAAGGAAAGCTCATCCTGGTGGAAGTTCGCGGTTTAAGTCAAGGGGTGAAACTGGTAAACTTAAGTGCTTCATATGTCATTGACAGGATCATCTGAAAAGAGACTGTCCAAGGAAGAAGTCAAGTGGGTCGTCAAGAAGGGTAAGCATAATCAGGATTCTGATTCTTCTGATGACGAGGGTAACGCCTACTTTGGAGAAGCCTTAGTGGTAGTTGGGAATGATGAGATGGCTGAATTGGTAATGGATTCAGGTGGGTCTTATCATATGACACCTAGGAGGGACTTCTTGTATGACTTCAAGGTTGTTGATGGTTGTTCGGTTCAGTTAGGTGATAACAGGACATGCACTATCAGAGGGACAGGAAAAGTGAAGATACAATTGAATGGTGGTTCAAGCTTTATACTGGAAGACCTCAGGTATGTTCCAGGGTTAAGAAAAAGCTTGATTTCATCGGGTACTCTTGAAAAAGAGGGTTATACAGTGCAGATGGGTAGAGTCAAGGTGATCAAAGGTTGTCGGGTTATGATGACTGGGATCAGGAAAGAGAAGTGTGTATATACTCTTGAAGCAAAAGTGACGACTTTTGGTGTACAAAGACACGGAGGTTCAAAACAAATTGGATTCAAGCAACTTGATCATAAACAAGTTGGGTTCAAACAACTTGGTAATAAACAAGTTGGGTTCAAACAACTTGGTCCTGGTGTTAATACAGGAGTCCATGGAGTACAGGTTGATAAACGTGTTTGGTTTGAGGTGGAACTGCAGGGAGCTCAAGGGAATCGTAAAGCTGAGGATGTTCAGGTTAGTAACGATGATGTTGCAGTGGCTCAAAGAAAGTTGGAGGACAAGCAACTTGAAGAAAAGATAAACACGGACTGCTTGGTAAAGGAGCAGGAAAATGTACACCTTTGTATAAAGGTGAGGGCAGACATTACGGTAACCGGAGTATCTAGTCAAGAGGGTGCAGAGGGTAATGTTGCTGAAAAAAAGAAAGTGAAGGAGTCTACGGAAACTAATCTTGGAAAATTACTGAAGTACAATGCCTGCTCGACAAGGTGGTCCCCAGTCCGAGGTTCCAGCACGAGGAAAAGGTGCTGAGTATCGGTTATGTTTAAGTGTTACTCCTAAGGTGGAAATTGTTATACATTAGTAGTAAATTTAAACATAGATGAGGGGCATAAGTGTACTTTGTAATTAGATTAGGTGGTAGACTAGAACTAGGATTAGTTAGTTTGGAGTGCAAGGCAAGGTAAAGTTTCTACCCCTCATCTCTATAAATAGAGATGGAGGGATTCTAGTTATTCATTCTTCTTCCTCAATTATAAAAGCTTTATTGGTTTTAATAAAGGGTTCGTTGAGGGTATAACGTGTGCATATTCGGTCGGTTCTTTGTAGTCTCTCGTGTTTGCTATTTGTGTTCGATATAACTCGCGATCTAACGTTCCGCGACCGAATTTCGGGTTTGTTGTCAAGGTATTTTCCAACAAAGAACCCTCTTAACACGTGAAATCCGAGGTTAAAACACATAGATCACCGATAATCAAGATATTTGACTTGAATTCGAGCTTAAAAACTAGAGCTTCAGCTCAATGTTGAACTTATAAAGTTGGTTAACTTTATGATACGTTTGGACTTAAAAAACGTCACCCATGATCTCATATGAAATTCATGTTGCGGTAACTATGACGTCGTGACATCTGACAAGTTCAATAATTGATTTAGAACAATGGCTATGATGACAAACGAGGGTTAAAAAGATGGTACTTTGAGGTGATTTTGTAAAGTGAAATTCTTGGCCACTGAATACGCTGCAAGCTGGTGACCTCCACCCTGTCAGCCTCTGTCAAATCACTACTTACATAGCAATTGTCTTCTCAGAATAAATGACAATCTTACTAAAGTAGAGATAAACATTGGAATGTTGTCGCAGTTTTGTAGTATAAAGGATGTAATACCAAACATATCACGATACTTTTTTTAAAGTGATCGACAAATTAAATGGTTAGCCACGAGCAATCTGCATTTGTTTAGGAGCGAGACGTGAAGTATGATATTTTTAGTTTTTGACTGTCGTTATTTCACAGCCCCGAAAATATTAATATCGTTACACATAGGTGAATGGTCGGTCATGCTCCTGTTACTATTATTTCACCTTAGCGCTAGTTTCATTAGTTCCATATGAGTATCCATTTTCTTTTCTCGTTATTTTACACGTCTAGCTAGTTGTTACTTGTTATACATATTGATTGTGGCTTCATTTTTTTTGTATGCTTGTCGAGAGAGATCTAAACATATCTTACAAGGTTGGGAAATTATGTACCTTGTCTATAGTTCTCGACCAAAGAGAGGTTGTAGGAAAATGGATTTTGATGTGCCGTATGGTTGGGTGGAGGGTCTCTTTATCGTATCTACTAAATTACGTAAGGATCGGTTAGCTAATTTGCAAAAATGTACATGTCTTCATTTAATGTAGCGTAGACATTTGAAGTTTATCATGGAGACATATACCGTGTAATGCTAAATGTTTCATTGTTTTTAAATGATGATTATTGACGGTAAGTAAATAGCGTGGGATGGTAGACTTGTTAATTAAAGCGAGAGATGTTACGTTTAGTTCCAAGACAACCCAATAAATAGTCATATGTACTTTGACACCGAGGCACCAACACATTTTTTTCTGTATGTTCCAAAAGCTGCTTCGCGTGCATGTCATATTCTAATTTTGCATCCGTGGAAACTTTTATTTGTTGGGAAAAATATTTATAGCAATTTCATATCACCCTTCCTAAAATCTTGAAATTTCATATTTGTCTTTTATAATATTGTACATTATACATCGGATGTATATTGGGCGTATATAAACTAGTTAATCAAGGAAGGGGATATATAAAACTCTCCCTCAAACTTAGGATGTTTTTGTTTCGTTAAGATATTTTAGGTCTGAATCTGACTAACACATCTTACTAGAAAGTCTAAATCTGAACGAAATTGTTATATTTAGTCTTTGTTTAGCCTATATCAACGTCTAGGGTGTTAAGTGTCTGTTTTTAATTATCTTAGTCAAGTAGGAGTCGGTTGATTGGCTTGTGTTCCAGCCCAACCCGTTATCACAGCCGACTTAGGACTCTTGTTAGAGTCGGTTTTACCTCCCCCTCATCTCTATAAAAGGAGGTGAGGGGAGACGAGTTGTATACGCATTCTTTCTTTACTAATCTACAATCGATTAGGGATACTTACTTGTGCAAAGCTTCTATCTTTCTGTCACATTATTGTTGCTGTTGTTGTGTGTCTTCGAGAAGTCGATCGGTTCCGCTTCTAGTTCTTGGTTGTTGGTTGCGATTAAATACCAACAAGTGGTATCAAGAGCTCGGTTGGAGTCTAAACAAGAGCTAGGTTCGATCATCTTGAAGGTTCTTGAATTCGGTTCAGAATTACAAGAAGGAGCAGCAGGTTGGTATCGACAGTAAGGGTACTTGGGTCTTCGATTGTCCGGGTTTGTGACAAGGTGTAGAAGATCTAAGGGTTGTGATCTGGTTTTTTGTTGTTGTCGGCGTACAAAGAAAGAAGAAAGAAGACTAGTTTGGTGGTTGTGTTCTTTGACGTTAAAAGAGAAGACTAAACCAGATCTTGGTTTTGTTATTAAAGAAAAAGTCAACATATATTTTTATAATTATTGAATAATAATAATAAGGTTAGTATTATTTTATTCAATAAAGGATTAAATAATTTTAAGATTATTGCACAAGGGACTTTGTAATTTGTGATTGTGAGGTTTAATATATCACAAGGTTTAGCAAATTACCAAAGGGATTAAAGAATGACGGGAGCCAAGTTTGAGATCGAGAAATTCGATGGAACTGGTGATTTCGGGTTATGGAGAGTCAAGATGCGTGCTTTATTAATCCAACATGGATGTGAAGCAGCTCTGGAGGTTTTACCCGCGGATATGGATGCTACAGCGAAAGCTGAGCTAAACAAGAAAGCTCACAGTGCCATGATTTTGTGTTTAGGTAACAAGGTTCTGAGAGAGGTTACCGGGGAGACGACTGCAGCGGGGGTTTGGTCCAAGCTCGAGACTTTGTACATGACAAAGTCCTTGGCCAACAAGTTGTACCTGAAGAAGAAGTTGTATACATTCTACATGCCGGCTGGACGTACGATTTCCGAGCATATAGATGAGTTCAACAAAATCGTTCTTGATTTAGCAAATATTGAGGTAAAATTCGAGGATGAAGATCTTGCTTTATTATTACTCACTTCTTTACCAGCATCATACGAACACTTTGTGGATACCTTGCTTTATGGACGGGAAGCTTTGACTTTGGAGGATGTGATGGCCACACTGAATTCAAAGGAAATCAAAGAAAGATCTAAGGCGAAGGGGGATGATGGTGAAGGGTTATACGTGAGGGGAAGAACTGATCGCAGGAATTCGCATCAGTCTAGGGGAAAGTCAAGATCGAAGTCTCGAGGTGGAAGACTCAAGTGCTATATTTGCCAGTCTGAGGAGCACTTAAAGAGAAACTGTCCGAAGAATAATCGCAAGAAGTCAAATGGTTTCGTCAAGAAAGATGATCAGCCAAGCTCCAGTGGTTCGATTTATGACGGTTCTGAGGTGATGATGGTTATGAGTGCAGAGGCTCTGCTAGATTGGATCATGGATTCAGGAGGTTCATACCACATGACACCCAGGTTAGATTTATTTTTTGATTTTCTGGAATGCGATGGGGGCAGGGTACTGTTGGGTGACAACAGGGAGTGCAAGATCAGAGGTATTGGCAAGGTGAAGGTACAACTGAAAGATGGGTCAAGTTTTGTGTTACACAATGTCAGGTATATTCCTGAATTGAAAAGAAACTTGATATCGCTGGGAACTCTTGAAAAAGAGGGATATACCGTAAAAATGCAGTCGGGCAAAATCAAGGTGATTAATGGTTCCAGGGTTATTTTATCTGGAACTCGAAGGGATAATTGCGTATACTCTTTGGATGGCCATGCAGTGGCGGGTGAGCTTAATGCTAGTGTTGAAGAAAAAGACAGTCTTGCGCAGGTTTGGCACAAAAGACTGGGACATATCAGTGAGGCGGGACTACAGGTGCTAGAAAAGCAGGAGCTGTTTGGCAAGAAAAGTCTAGGTAAGCTCGATTTTTGTGAGAATTGTGTTCTGGGAAAGTCACATCGAGTCAGTTTCGGTGTAGGAAGGCACACTACTCAGGGAGTGATAGACTATGTTCATTCAGACTTATGGGGTCCGTTTCAGGTGGAATCATTAGGAGGTAAGAGGTATTTCTTATCTGTTGTTGATGATTATTCCAGGAGGGTATGGGTTTATATTCTCAGGTTCAAACACGAAGCATTTGGAAAGTTCAAAGAGTGGAAGCAGTTAGTAGAGAATCAGACTGGGAGGACGGTTAAGAAGCTGAGGACAGATAATGGTCTTGAGTTTTGTAACCGGGAATTTGAGCAGCTATGCACTGAGAGTGGGATTGCTAGACATTTGACAGTTTCCAGGATGCCGCAGCAGAATGGATTAGCAGAACGGATGAATAGAACTCTCATGGATAAGGTACGTTGTTTATTAATTCAGTCTGGATTGCCCAAGACCTTCTGGGCGGAAGCGACATGTGCAGCCGCGTATCTTATAAATAGGTCACCATCGACAGCGATTGAGAAAAAGACACCTATGGAGATGTGGTCGGGACATCCAAGTGATTATGGGATGTTGAGGATTTTCGGCTGTGTCACATATTCACACGTTAAAGAAGGCAAGCTCAAGCCGAGAGTGGTAAAATGCGTTCTTTTGGGGTATCCTGAGGGTGTGAAGGGGTACAGGCTATATAGGCTTGATAATGAATCACCTAAAATAGTCACTAGCAGGAACGTGGTCTTCAATGAAAGTGTCATGTACAAAGACACGTTGAAGGATTCTGGTGCAGGTATTGATAAGTCTGTTAAGGAATTACAGGTTGAGGTGGAACTGCAGAGGTTAAACAATCATTCGCTTGAGGAAGATCAGACAGATGATCAGGAAGATGGTGATGATGAAGATGCAGGGGATCAGGATCATGATCAAACATCGGATCTCACAGATTATCAGTTGGTTCAGGATAGAGAGCCAAGGACAAGAACAAAACCTTTGAGGTTTCGAGATGAGAGTAATATGGCTGCTTACGCGTTTGCAGCAGCAGAGGAAGAAGATACTCATGAACCATTGACATACCAGGAGGCAGTTGCTTGTGAAGACAGTTCTAAGTGGAAAGCTGCTATGGATGAAGAGATGGATTCTCTGAGGAAGAATAAGACCTATGAGTTAGTAGATCATCCAGNCTTACGCGTTTGCAGCAGCAGAGGAAGAAGATACTCATGAACCATTGACATACCAGGAGGCAGTTGCTTGTGAAGACAGTTCTAAGTGGAAAGCTGCTATGGATGAAGAGATGGATTCTCTGAGGAAGAATAAGACCTATGAGTTAGTAGATCATCCAGCTGGGCAAAAGCTGGTGAGCTACAAATGGCTGTTCAAGATAAAAGAAGGGATTGAAGGTGTTCAAAAGCCTAGGTACAAGGAAGGTTGGTGGCTCATGGATTCACACAGAGGGCAGGTATTGACTACATTGAAGTATTTTCGCCGGTAGTTCGACACACATCTATCCGGGTTATACTTGCATTAACTGCGTGTAGAGATTATGAGCTTGAGTAGCTTGATGTAAAGACGGCATTTTTACATGGAAATCTTGAAGAAGTGATCTACATGAGGCAGCCACTAGGTTATGAACAAGGTAACAAAGTATGTTTGTTACAGAAATCCCTTTATGGTCATTTGAAGCAGTCACCTAGGCAATGGTATAGGAGATTTGATGAGTACATGCTGAGCAACGGGTTTAAGCGTAGCAGTTACGACAGTTGCTTATATTACAGGAGTTATGCACCAGGTGAGTATATCTATCTACTATTATATGTAGACGATATGCTGATTTCTTGTAAAAGCAAGGCTGAGATTGGGTCTATCAAGTCTTTGCTTAATAAGGAGTTTGACATGAAAGAGCTCGGGGAAGCAAAGAAGATTCTTGGTATGGAGATCATCAGGGATTGGAGTCGCAAGATTCTGAGGGTGTCACAATCCGGGTACGTTTCTAAGATTTTAAATAATTTTAAAATAGATAATGGTAAATCGGTTCAGATACCATTGGGTGGGCATTTCAAGCTGTCGTTGAAGGATTGGCCGGTTAGGGATTGTGATGTTGAAAGGATGAGTAAGGTGCCGTATTCAAATGCGGTTGGGAGCTTAATGTACTTGATGGTGTGCACGAGGCCAGACATAGCGTATGCGGTAAGTGTAGTTAGTAGATATTTGGCGAATCCAGGTAAAAATCATTGGGAAGCAGTGAAGTGGATTTTGAAATATTTACGGGGTACTGCAAACGTGGGTTTGGTGTTTGGGACAAATCGTGGCAACCATGTGGACGTAACAGGTTTTGTTGATTCAGACTACACTAAGGATCCCGATAAAGGTAGGTCTATCACTGGTTACGCGTTTTTAGTACATGTGTTATCACCAAGAATCACTATTCAGGAGGTCGAGGTTGATCAAAGATGATGAATATATTCATGGTTTTAGAGAAAGAAAGTAGAGAGAAGGTGAGGTGATAAACAAGATATTATTATTAAGATAGATTATGTTGCACACCCACACCCCTCAAGTGAAGCCTTAAGGGGTTTATATAGGGCAAACATAAGACAACTATTACAATATGACATTAGTAGTCCCTGCACTATATGCATTCTAGTTGTCTACTCCAATTCACGTAAATATCGCTCAGCTTCATTTCTAACAATCTCCCTCCAGCTGGAGATATACGTGAATTGGTTACAATGATCCCTACAAGTAAAATAAAACAATCAAAGTAAGCGCGGCAATGCTGAGGAAGACTTCATAGCTCTTTTTTCTTCATAANAATTAAGTAAAACACAATACAAAACATAAGTACAGCAGCTCCGAGAGTGGTCTTCAAGCACCATAGCTTCACTTATACATCTGAGTCTTCACGGCTGCCATCACTTTGACTTGTAGAGGAACAATGTGAGCGAGTCTAATTAGGGATTAACATTGACCATTACAATACACTCTCCCCTAATTAGTGCTCTCCCCCAAACTAACAACATCTCTGATGAATGCCCTAACTCTGAAGAAGTCTTTTATGATAAACACATGCGAACCGTCTTTAGTCTTCAAACATGCAGCGGAATATGTAAAACGACTGTAGACTCGACCTTCTTCAGGATTTTCTGTTCGGGGGTACAATGTATCAACATCTTCATCTTCACCAAATGCATTCCAGCTATCTTATAAATCAGCCCATAACGTACACATGTAACCAACAAAGGTGGAAACGATGACACCAAAGTAACAAGTTGAATCACTAACCATCTCTGCGGATAGCTTGAACCACTGACCATTTCTGCGGATATCAACTCCGGAATAAATGATTAAGCCCGATCACGTGAACCTGTTGTGCGTCCTTGATGTACACATTTCTCTCCCCTGATGATTGCGATATCATTGAAATCAGCATACCAATGTGTATATGTAGTTGTAACCGGAAGCACCTTTAGCATAGACCATAATCAGCACGTGTGAAGATGTCGATAATCCCAATCTACTAACGATACCATTTGAAATTGTCTAACTCTTTATCAACCTCTGAATGAACAACGACGGCTATTTCCATTAACCTCATGCAGGAAAACTCAATATGAAACTTGAGAATGAAGTAAGATTCCCCAGACTTGTGACTTAAGCTTGTGGTTCCTGTAGTGACTAAGAACGGTGTAGAGAGTTCGTACTCCATCGAATCCCTAAGTACTCAATACTCTTCATCCAACCAACCAACAAGTATGAGATGTAACACCTCTTGATTATCCACATCTAAGTGTGACACTGAGCACTACAATGTAACTCCTTTAAGTGATAGTTAACTAGGTCTTCGTCCGTCCACCCCTTGACCTATGAAAACTAGATAAACCAAGTCTTCGTCACCATGAATGTAACACCAGGGTTAACATAAGTGTGTGCCTAACAAGTCATCTTCGCGGAATGGAAGAAAGAAAAAAGATGAAATAAGTACGCATCCGTAAAACTTCACTTCAAACCCAAATAAATAATAAAGAATTCTCCTTGTAGTCACAAACTTCTGATATTAGCCATCGTCATTGTATTATAATTCTTGATCAGGATCTTTTTAAGCAAAACGTGGTGTGATTTAAGGTATGATATATTGCTATTTATGTAATGAAACAAATAAATGAATCATGTTCTGTATAAGGTGTACCAATGATATCATGAAGTGGGTGAGGTGATATATTGGTATTCATGTAATGAAACAAGTTAATGAATCGTGTTCTTGTATAAGGTGTACCAATAATATCAAGTATTGGGTGTGGTGATATTAGGATTTAGGTTTAGGTAGTAAGGTTGTGATAAAATTTCGGCAAAGTTTCGTTTAGGTAAGTTCAAGTAAGGTCCTTACTCGATGAACGATAAGGTTGAACCAGCCTAACTCGGCAAAACAAACGCAATACAAAACATGAAACTCGTACACGAAATACCATACTTGCAAGCCATACTCGCAAGAATGTAACCAATACTCGCAAGAGATGACCCAAAATCGCAAGAACTAAACCATATTCGCAAACTATATTCCATACTCGCTAGAATCTGAGTCAAACTCGCTAAACCCATCCATACTCGCTAAACAAGCATGCCATACTCGCTAACTAACATAGCATACTCGCTAAAGAAAGTTTGATACTCGCTAGAATTCCCTTACTCGCAAGAATCCCATACTCGCTAGAATCCCATACTCGCTAGAATCCCATACTCGCTAGAATCCCATACTCGCTAGGAAATTCCAAACTCGCTAAACCCTAATTTCCAAACTCGCTAATTCACGAAAAAACCCAAAAAATACGTAAAATAACGCCACGAATCATCACGAATCAGCCACAAATCACCATAACAACCCAAAAACCAAATCACACGAACTCCTAGTAGCCTATATGAGAGATCTAGATGAAGCCCAAGATGTAAACACCACGAATCCCCACCAAACCAATCGAATAGACTCTAAAACACCAAAAACACCACGAATCGCCCCTAGTTAGCTCTGATGCCACTTGTTATCACCAAGAATCACTATTCAGGAGGTCGAGGTTGATCAAAGATGATGAATGTATTCATGGTTTTAGAGAGAGAAAGTAGAGAGAAGGTGAGGTGATAAACAAGATATTATTATTAAGATAGATTATGTTGCACACCCACACCCCTCAAGTGAAGCCTTAAGGGGTTTATATAGGGCAAACATAAGACAACTATTACAATATGACATTAGTAGTCTCTGCACTATATGCATTCTAGTTGTCTACTCCAATTCACGTAAATATCGCTCAGCTTCATTTCTAACAACATGGATGTGTTGTAAGTTGGAAGGCAACGCTACAACATGTGGTGGCTCTTTCAACTACAGAGGCGGAGTATATGGCCCTTACGGAGGCTGTGAAGGAAGCTATTTGGCTAAGAGGACTCTTGGAAGAGTTGGGCATGGAGCTTAACACTGTGGCAGTTAATTGTGATAATCAGGGCGCGATTCACTTATCGCGGAATCATGTTTTTCATTAAAGGACTAAGCACTTTAATGTGTGTTATCACTTTATCAGAGATGTCTTGGAAGCAAAGACGGTCGAAGTTCTGAAGGTGGGTACTGAATACAATGCTGCGGATGCCTTGACGAAGGTGGTACCCGGACTCAAGTTTCAACACTGTTTAGAGTTGCTTAGTGTTGGTGTAGGCTAATATAAAGCCTAAGGTGGAAATTGTTATGTTTTAGTCTTTATATTAGCTTATGATAAGTCTAGGGGGTTAAGTGTCGAGTACTTTGGCTTGTGTCCCAAGCCCAACTCGTTTTTTCTTTTTTGCCTATTTTTCACAACCGACTTAGAGTCCATGTATGAGTCGGTTTTCCTCCCCCTCATCTCTATAAAAGGAGGTGAGGGGGGAAGGGGTTTTGTACGCATTCTTTCAATACTAATCAAAGAGTCGATTAGGGTACTTACTTGTGCATTGCTCGTTCTTACTTTTATGTCGATTATATCAACTGCTGGTGTGTGTGTTTCTTCTTCAACATCGAGATATATTCCGCTCTAGTAAACCAGGGGTTGTAGGTCATCGAATTTCTACAATATGCATACACCAAAGGTCAATTTCTATCTTAATTATATGCCCAAACCGGATAACATGCTACTGACGAGTAGTGTGACGTGACGGATGTCTGTAATTTTTATAAAACAAATGGCATTTCAGGCAACGATATCCTACCAAAATCCTCTTGTTATATGTGGGATGAATTTGGGATTTTCTGTATATAATAATGATTATGGATCAAACCATATTACGCTTAAATAATTGGAGTTTCATGACATGGTACAAAACTACAAGTATACAACTACAACTTAAAATATATGTTACTGTGAATATATACGACTCTGTAGTTTTGCAACAATGTAAAAGTACATATACACTTTTAGGTGATTGTTGTTATTGGTGGAGTGTAGTGTGATGGTTTTTACATTTTCATCCAATACAATTGACTTAATGTTTGTAGCTGCTGACAGTCTTGTAAGACAAGTAAATTAATGCTGACTTTTTAAAGACATGTCTATGCATATATCATAGAGTACTGATGACCATCTGAAACTTTACCACCAACCCAAGGTACCATATGTCTGCTTAATATGTGTCTTGTTTAGTGTGTCTAACAATCAAGAATTAAAACTCACACTCACATACACACCACCATAACCAAACAAAGAAACTTTGGCAATCCCATTGCATACTCCAAGATTATGAAATAGACTCTTCAATTTTCATCAACAAAAACATACTGAATGCTAGTTTATTAGGCAATTCAGATCTTTCATCTTTCTTTATATATAGTACCATTACTGCCCCTGCCATGCAAAGGTCTAGTGACATAACAGAAACCCACAACTTATTTTTAACACCTAACCCTAACCCTAGTCTACCCTAACTGTTTCTCATCTTTTACTACTATATCAAGAATCATGACCAGGATTAGAACAGCTAATCTTTCAACAACACAAGTGTTTTAAATGACTATGATTGTAGTCAAAACTAGGCTAGGGTTTGGAGGTTGTGGTGGATTGTTCGTCTTCTTTGAGATCGTCTTTAGTGGTCGTCGTGACAGGGAAGAGTTGTAGTGTCTTGGGTGGTACTCTTGGGTAATATGGAGCTGTACCATGATGGTCCATCATCATCATTGACATAAGTGGACAATCACACATGAAGTTGCATGTTTGATCTGATGGGAGATNTGCTCGTTACCCTGCGACTGATGCGTATTACTCATCTCCCTAATACCCACGAACAGAATACCTCAAACAAAGAAGAACATATGCAAACAATACGTAAAAGATAAAACCCTAATCGCTTAGGGTTTATAAGCAGTAAACGAAAAAACTCAACCCATAGCAACAAATTCGATCCAATAATAATGATATACTGAAGAACAATAGATCGAAACCAAAATAACGATTGTGATTAACCCAAACAAACGAATCACAAAAATCAAAAAAAGAAGAACGATTAGTGTATTATATTTTTTTGCGATTGTTTTTTTGGTTTAGGGATAAAAAGAAATCGCCATAGGGATTCGGTTAGGGATTTTTTTTTTTTTTTTTTTTCAACTTAAAATATATGTTACTGTGAATATATACGACTTTGTAGTTTTGCAACAATGTAAAAGTACATATACACTTTTAGGTGATTGTTGTTATTGGTGGAGTGTAGTGTGATGGTTTTTACATTTTCATCCAATACAATTGACTTTATGTTTGTAGCTGCTGACAGTCTTGTAAGACAAGTAAATTAATGCTGACTTTTTAAAGACATGTCTATGCATATATCATAGAGTACTGATGACCATCTGAAACTTTACCACCAACCCAAGGTACCATATGTCTGCTTAATATGTGTCTTGTTTAGTGTGTCTAACAATCAAGAATTAAAACTCACACTCACATACACACCACCAGAACCAAACAAAGAAACTTTGGCAATCCCATTGCATACTCCAAGATTATGAAATAGACTCTTCAATTTTCATCAACAAAAACATACTGAATGCTAGTTTATTAGGCAATTCAGATCTTTCATCTTTCTTTATATATAGTACCATTACTGCCCCTGCCATGCAAAGGTCTAGTGACATAACAGAAACCCACAACTTATTTTTAACACCTAACCCTAACCCTAGTCTACCTTAACTGTTTCTCATCTTTTACTACTATATCAAGAATCATGACCAGGATTAGAACAGCTAATCTTGCAACAACACAAGTGTTTTAAATGACTATGATTGTAGTCAAAACTAGGCTAGGGTTTGGAGGTTGTGGTGGATTGTTCGTCTTCTTTGAGATCGTCTTTAGTGGTCGTCGTGACAGGGAAGAGTTGTAGTGTCTTGGGTGGTACTCTTGGGTAATATGGAGCTGTACCATGATGGTCCATCATCATCATTGACATAAGTGGACAATCACACATGAAGTTGCATGTTTGATCTGATGGGAGATCCACTTTCCAATTGCTGACCATTGGTTTACATACTGTTGTATCTTCAATTCCAGCAACCTATGCACATAAAATATTGTTAGGGTAATCTAAATGGAAATATTTGGTAATCTATATATACATAGTTATTGAAAGTTGAATAATATAACAAAAAATCATTTATAAGTAGTTACAGATTAATTCCAAAAAAAAGCCAAAATTACTACAGTAAATAAATAGCATTGATCATTATTGTAAAGCAATAATTTTTCTTGGATTATTTAAGTTAATCATTTTTAAGTGATCTATTTAGATATTTCTTTCTTATGCAAAAATTTCTTCAATGTCTTTAATAATATGAACTACTTACAGAAACCTAAATCAAAACCCATATACGAAAAAACCAAAAGATCCAAATGTTTAATATATATAGTGAAAGAACAAGAAGTTATCTATTTAACGGCAAAAGATATGTACACTTTAAAAACAGCGAGAAGCTAGAGATTGCAAAACCACAACGAAAATAGTGAAACTAAAGGAAACGAGACCCTTAATTACTCAACTCACACTTGAAGCTAAACTACGGAAACTCCAAAACACATTTACAGGTTAACCTAAATTATACTTCCCTTGGATACAAAACAAGAAACAACCCTAGAAAGATACCACAAAAATTATTAACTTGGTTTGTTAAGTTGACAAAAAAGATAGGAAAACAGTTTAAGGGGTGTTTTTGGGAACTTATTTTGAAAAAGATTATGTGTAGTTGAGAAATAATGCTGGTAAGTTTTAGACAAGCTATACTGAAAAAAATCCAGATTTAATGGCTTTCATGCAAACACTCGTAACTGTGCGATTAAAAATCATGTACTCTAATCGTACATGCATTTACCTGATGATGAAGAGGAAGAAATGAATGATCAAGAGAAGGAGGATAAAGACGATGTTGTTGATACAACGCCGCGAGTTTCTTTCGGATCTTTTGTCTGTCGCGAGCTTTGTGATTTTGAAACCAATAAAACACATTTTTGCCTTGTATTTTGCCGTAAATAGATAGTCTTGCCGTAATTTGTTGTATCTGAGTTGCCGTTGGTGTTTTTAAGCCTCCTCTATACATTCCCTCTAACAGCATCACTTGCTCTGGCGTTGGACACCACCTAGTACCACCACCACCAGTTGTTGTAGCCTTCACTGGCACTGATGTCATTTCTTTCATTGTATTTGAGTTATTATGTTTGCGTGTGATATTTGAAGTTTGAATATAGAAGTGTGGATTGAGGAGGTATTTATAGAGAGTTGAATGAGTGAAATGATAAGTGAGATGATGATGTCATGATCATTCATGCATGTATGTACTTTTGGACACACACAAATAAAATATGATGTAACATGGTATCGTGACAAAGGTTGATAATAGATTGGCTTGATGCAGCCATGCAAACATTTTCTGTCGTATATGATTTAATTTGACTCGTTTAGCTTTGAATTGGATATGTATCATTCTCATTATTGAATTTTGATTACAAATAATTATGATTGATAATAATTTGAGAGAAGATAAAAGATGAGGTTCTTGTTATTTTCCTGTTAATACTTCAACTTATATCCACTATTATATATTTATATACATTCTTGGTTGTTAAAACAATTTTGTTGTTTTAAGTAATTCCGGAACTTAACATGTATGATATTATGATTAACACACGCTACCAAAAGAATGAAGACAAAGTTCTTAGCTTATGTGGATATTTTTTTTCTAATATTGTACGTATTGTTTCTTCCAACATGAGTTGGTATATGTATAATAACGTTGGTATATCCTCTTAGATTTTGTTGCTACTTATTCTTTTACCAACACAATAATATGACATGACGAATGCACTTATTTATTTTCTCTCATTATCTCATCCTATCATTTGAACACATATTTTATGCATATGAGTACCGTAAGTAGGAAGAACAAGCACGAGGATAGATCATTTTGCATACATATAAGATAGCAAGTAGCTAAGCAAGCAATACAAAGGATTTACAGTGGACTGGATATGAAAGGTTATTACAAGGTCAATAGAGTCATTTATCCAATTAAAAGAAACCTTCCTAAACCTATCTGAGATCATCAAAATCGGGTAATGCATCCTTGTGAATGAGATCTTTCTTTGTACCTATTTTGGAAAAGAAAATTAAGATTTAGAGTCTTGGTAGTTGTTTCGGGTCATATACTTGTTGGGTTATTGGCAAAAAAAGGCATCATACTTGCCACTTTTTGTCATTGTATGTAGCGTCCTTTTTTTTTTATTGTAGCACCAACCTTTTTAAATCGTGCCATTGTGTGTACTTTGTGACCATTTTACCCTTACTTTTTTCAAATTTTGAAGGGTAAAATGGTCATTTCACATGGCTAAAAAGTCGCAAAGTACACACAATGACACGATTTAAAAAGGTTGGTGCTACAATCAAAAAAAAAGGANTTTTTTTTTTATTGTAGCACCAACCTTTTTAAATCGTGCCATTGTGTGTACTTTGTGACCATTTTACCCTTACTTTTTTCAAATTTTGAAGGGTAAAATGGTCATTTCACATGGCTAAAAAGTCGCAAAGTACACACAATGACACGATTTAAAAAGGTTGGTGCTACAATCAAAAAAAAAGGATGCTACATACAATGACAAAAAGTGGCAAGTATGATGCCTTTTTTTGCCAATAACCCTATACTTGTTTTGAAGTTATTTTGGTCGAAACTACACAATGATCAGGATGATTGTTAATTTCTAATATTTTGCTAATTTATTTTGCATATAATAAATGGGAGAATTTCGTATTAGCCCATTACTGAACATTGTTAATTTCCTATTTTTCCAGTCAAACTTGATAATATTAAACAAAATTTAATTTGTAAAATAGTAAAAGAGTATTTAATTGATTGACCTTCTAATAGTAGATTTTATGCCCGTTTATAATAAAACATAGCTTGAGAAGAAACAACATAACTCTAAACATAATGGTTTAAGCCCACAACTATGATTCGATCAAACTAATTACCTAGCCATCTAATTATACCCTCTTAATTTGAACGAGAGGCTAGGCTTCCATACTTACAAACGAGAACAACGTCGAAAACCTTGGATATAAAATCTTTTTCATTGAAAGCTTCTTCTTTCAATTATTTTCATCATCTTCTCGTCGTTTATTATCCTTCTTGTTTGTCAGCACGGAGACAGGGTTATACTAAACGAGATGGTTATATACTGTTTGACGGCTTCTTCCTTTCATTGATATCTTTTCCTTAAATGCAGGGCTTCCATTTTGCTTTTCAAGGAGCTAGCGTCCATTTGGTGTATGTCTTTGGGTGGTCTTGTTTGTAAAATTCTGTTTTTTGGGATGGGAATTTTATCATATTCTTATATCTTCCATTAACTGCAAGAAGTGATGTTTTGAAAACGAGACTGAACCGACTGGTTCAACCATTTGAACCGGGATCCGGACCGAGGAAAAACTAGGAAAAAATCAGTTTCAACCGGGAAAAAACATCTGCAAGTACAACAAGCAAGTGGTTCTTTGTTATAACGATGTTCATGGTCTCTCATAAAGTATGTTAAGGGGATTAGCTCTTTGTATTAATTCTTGCACATAATCGTCTTCTTTATTAATCGATTAACTAGTTAACATAACGACTTGTATTATTATTTTACCCATGAGAATAAATGTTGGGCCAATGAATCTGTCCAATGATCTTTAGTTGATTAATATAAAGTCATATTAAGTTAGTTCTCCCGTTGAATGTAAATATGAAAGTATATGTTAATTCTATGAGCAAAAAGTTTAAGGAAGTAAAGCACATCTTGAAGATACTATTTAGTATTTACCTTGTTGATACGGTATTAGTAAGTAATGTACAAGACATACATACAAAAATATAACACCCTCACGTGACTAACAAAATTTATTTTCTTAATGGATTGTGATCAACGCAAATGGGATAAAAAATAAAGAACTCAAAAAGTCATTTCAGTCTAACACGTATCTCATATTTCTTTTTACTTTCACAGTTTTTCTTCTACCATTTCATCACTAATGAAGATCTCTACCCCAAATCAATTTTAAATCATTCAAAAATCACAAAATTAGGTTTCGATTATGTTTATTTTCAACATATATTCGTTCAATCGCTACAAAATACAACATTTTCTTATAAATTCGAAGTTCATTGATTTATAAAATAAAATTAGGATCTCGAACAATCTGAATTAAAACGAAATTAGTATAGCAATTATTGATTAACAAACCTTAACTAACACCAATTCTTCATTTTTTTATTTTTTTATTTTTAATTTTTTACTTATAACTTTTCAAACAAATCAAGTGTTCATGAATAAACCCATAAGGTTTTCGATGACATGCTTCAATGAAGTAGTTTTGTATTTTAGAGTTTGAAGGTGCTCATTAGAACATAAATGTTTTAGTAATTAATAAAAGTTTCAATATTTCCTTAAAAAAATCAAAATTGTGATGACAAAAACTTCGAATGTGCAATAAGTGTTCATCAGTTTTTTTATGTTCATCAATACAAATGTTCGTCGGTTATGTTTATGTTCATCATACATGCTCATCAATATTTATCAGTTTTCATAATATTCATCAATACGTATTTATCAATGTTCACCTGTTTTTTTATGTTCATCAAATCATGTTCATCAATAGAGAATGTTCATTTATATTCTGCGAGAATGTTCATCAATACAAAATGTTCATAAGTAGAAAATGTTCATTCATATAATATGTTCATCAACGTTCAAATATTCATCAATACTCCGACTAATTTCATCATTTTTTTTATAAAAACTGATGCTCATCATATCTTGATGTTTATCACAACTAGATCGTGAGCAGGAGAAAAAAAGGGAAAGAAAATGAAGAGATGATGAAAGGAAAGGACACATGTGGTTTCTATCACTTAAATCATCCTTGCTAAATATTAAAATAAAGCAGAAAAACTAAATAATTTGATTGATGTATCATCGTCCAATGACAGGGCCGGATTCCGAGAACTTTACCCCTAGACTCATTCTTTTTTCACAGTTTCAGTTGGTTCATGCTACATACATATGCTCAGCTGCGCACAGTACTATACCCAAAGCACCTATCTTTCCTATGCATGTTTTTATTCCTCTTGATTTCTAGAAGGGATACACTATCCGAACCCTCTCTACGCCATCACATCATAGCCTTTTGGTCAAACCGTGCAACCCGTGAAGCATACCGTACAACCGTTTGATGCATAGAAAGGGTTAGTATAAAAATCTAGGGAGGGTTGGGATAACTCCACCTTTCTAGAAAAGAAAATGCTATTTATTTTAAATAAATACTTTAAATGACAAACAATAAACCTTGATCCAATTTCCAGTCCAAAAAAAAAAGAAGACTATTTCTTAAAATAATTAGAGGGACTAATCGATTGTGCGACTTGATTACAGTAATATTTTGACAATTGTCACATTTTCAATTTAAAAATAACTAGTGGTTGGTAGCCAAAAGATCAATATATAACTCATATTTACCACAGAACCAATAGAATATTCCTAGCTACTCATTTTTTTTATCAAAATAAAAAATATAAACTTTCACCATTTTTTTTAAAACTTAAATATCTCGCAAACCGTAAATCGTTACGTGAAAAAAAAATACCATCGCGACGAGAATTAAATTATCTTTCTATAGACATGCATTGTTATATACTTTCGACGAACTTTTTTTTTCGACGAACTTTTTTTTTTTTTCAAAATTTCCACCCAGAAAAATCATATATGATTTGTACGAATCATCTTTCAAATCAGATGTGATTTTTACGAATCATATATGATTTTTACAAATCATATATGATTTTTACAAATCATATATGATTCGTAAGAATCATATGTGATTTGTAAAAATCAAATTATATGTGATTTTTACGAATCATATATGATTTTTCTGGGCGGAAATTTTTTTTTAAAAAAAATCATCGAAAAAAAAAGTTCGTCGAAAGTATATAACAATGCATATCTATAGAAAGATGATTTAATTCTCGTCGCGATGGTATTTTTTTTTTTGTAGCTTGAAGATTTACCGTTTGCAAGATATGTTGTTTTAAAAAAAATGTGGAAAATAAAAATGAGTAGCTATGATTGGTTTATTAGTTCTATGGCAAATATGAGTTCTCTATTGATCTCATCTCTTGGTTGGTAAGATTTTTTTGTGCGACTGATAGTTATTATAGTTTCATGCGATCTTTTGTCTTTTTCCATAAAAAAGAAAAAAAAATCAATTTTTTTGATTTTAAAATTTGTCTTATTTTGTTTTTTTGGATAAGAGACAAAATTTGGTCATACAAAAGAAAAATAGCCGTCAGTCACACAAAAAGGTAAACTAAAATCAATATAAAGGTAATTTGCACACCATACTAACCAATAGTTCTTTAATAATAAAAAATGTGATACATATTCAAATATAATCGAGCTACAGAGCGGTTAGTCGCACCATTCTATTCCAAACAATAGTTTTTTTTAGTCTAGAAAATGGATCAAGCTTCAAGTTTTGATATATTTACGAAACAAAAGAGGATAACACATTAACTTCACTACTTCCCTTATCACCTCCTCTTTTCGTTTCTCCTTTTTTTTTCTTCTTTTGTTAAACAGCATCGTCTCCTTTTCTAATTTTCACATATGTGATGATTATATTATTAAATATAGTAAATTGCAAATTTAGTCCCTAAAGGAACACGAATGCGCAAGGATCACACCGAGAGAAAATTTGTTGCAAAACAGCCACTACTGTTTACATTTTTTGCAAAACAACCACTGAGAGCGACTTTTTGCTAACGCTCGTTACTTATCTCGTTAGTCAAGATACCCACAAGGGTATTATCGTCATTTCACTCGATTCCCGCCATTGTCTAGCCACACTTTTTTTCAAGGACCAAATTTGCAACGTCGTAACTTATGTTTGCTGCTGATGAGTCTCGTATTATACATATTTATACCCCCGATATTATGTAAATTATATAGTAAAATAACCTTATTTGTAGGACTTTTGGTACTTAATACATGAATGAATATGCAGGACTAAGGATTGAAGGAAAGACGCGAGAAGTACAATAAACGAATGACTTTGAGGAACTTAAGATATTCATACATAGTTTGGACAAAAGCACGCCGATCTTATGGAGAAAGCGCGCTGCTTACGGGCACCTTTGGTCAACTATGCAACTACGAGTCAAACAATGAAGTACGCCGGTTATATGTTATATGAGCACCGGTTACGTAAAGAGAAGCCCGCCGGTTTTACACTAGTTGTGCGGCGTACTTCTTATGGCAGTTATACTTCTACATTAATGAGCCACATCAATGATGAGGCCGATCATTTGCTTGTCATAACTCTCCAGGGACGAATTAGGGTTGCAATTTCACTATAAATAGGAGCTCAAATCGGAGTATTAGACACACCTCAATCAAGAAACATCTCTTGATCATAAGAAGCAGTTTAGTAGTGGTTTGCACCAAAAACCACTTGCTAAGGAGTTGGAGGAAGTAGCAACTTTGGGAGAACAACTTTGGAACGTGGCATACTTGTAAACTTCGGTATAACCTCGTTCTAAATGATGAAAATACTTGTGTACTTAGTTTACTTTGTTATGAATATGGAGTAGTACCCTTATGTTTGTTTAAGGCACTTTTGCCATGAGTTGAACATAGAATTTGTATCATGAATATTGAATCTATTATATATGCATTTGATATGTCAATATTTAGTCTCGTATCATTTGTCTTGATTAATCACTATGATTGTTTAAAGGTCGAAAGATGCAATTATGTTAATTACATTATGAATCCTCTGTCTATAACGAGTCATTGCTATGCTTGTGAGAATTGGATAGCAAAACAAATGTTAACCTTGACTATGACATGTTTAAGGACTAGTCTCATGTCTAACGACTTGACTAGAGGAAATGCATACTTAGTACTTCATACTTGGACCATACATTATGCACTTTATGTATCTAGGATCAAAGGCCGAAAGGAGATTCTTTTACATAAGGTAGATATACTAGTTTACATGAGCACCCATCATGCTTTACTTCTATGCCTTGTCCATGTACTCTTTGTGATACCTATACTTGTTTATCTCATGTGCTCAGCCTTGGACAAACATATCTTTAGAATAATTTGGCAAAACAATTCAACAATCTTAAATTAAACAAAAACGGTTTTAGTGATAAGTGACAATCATTGGAATCTAATTTTGTTACTCATAGCTAACATCAGAAACAATTACCTCTCTTGGAAATACCTGGTCTTGCCTCAAAACCTTTACTATAAACGGGGGTTATACTTTTACCCATGTGTTTTGTGTATTAAGGAATCAGTAAANACCTATGCTTGTTTATCTCATGTGCTCAGCCTTGGACAAACATATCTTTAGAATAATTTGGCAAAACAATTCAACAATCTTAAACCAAACAAAAACGGTTTTAGTGATAAGTGACAATCATTGGAATCTAATTTTGTTACTCATAGCTAACATCAGAAACAATTACCTCTCTTGGAAATACCTGGTCTTGCCTCAAAACCTTTACTATAAACGGGGGTTATACTTTTACCCATGTGTTTTGTGTATTAAGGAATCAGTAAAACTAGTCTTATAAATTTAAAGCTTTCGAAACACATCAGCCGCCTAAAACACATGGCAACTGAAGAGATTGCCTGGCGACTTTTCATTTTCGTATCTATCCCGCTTATTTAAACGAACCAAACCAAACACACATATCCCAACCCTGTTTTTCCCCAAAACACACATAATCCCAACGAACCACACCACTAACGATGGCAAAAAAATAATAAAGTGAAAGCTATCTACATTTAATCTGATGAAGAGGAATGGGCAAAAGTGTTAGACAACTATTTTATCTCTGATTTTGTGCTTGAGGGATTTGGCAATGAACTAATTGTTGAGTATGGTTCGTATAGGAAGATACCTAAAGAGTTGAGAGAAAAGATTATGACTTGGCTGAGGGACAAAAGTTCTACTATAAAGAGCTTTTGGGTGTTACGGAGGAAAAGCAAGAGGTTGTGGATACCGGGTTACCAGTGGTTGATGATTTGGAAAGGAGGATTTCAAATCTTGAAGCTGTGTTAAACATCTAAAGGATAGGAAGGAAATGAAGGAAAGGGATTATGCTGAAAGTAGAGGTTCTAACTAAGTGTGTGTTTAGATGATATGGACATTTGTAATGGTTGTGAACTTCTATTATCATCAATGAAATTTTTTTTTTATGATACTGATCTATTTTGGTTGTAAATTGCTAAAGTGATGAATTCCAGATAGTCTGCAAATGCACAGACTATTAGCAATGGAGTGTTTGGCCTGAGTGTATACATAACTCCCATTTAACATTGTAGTTTGACTTTGGAAAGTGAAAATGGAATTGCTAAATGGGAGTCCTGAGTTTTGACTACATTAGATAAAGGGGTGTTTGGCATGAGTGTATCCATAAGTATTTGCACGATTTCCAGCCAAATACACACATTACCTATACTACATGACAATTGACTTTAGAATGTCAAAGTAAGCAAACATGCAGTATATGACAGTTGACTTTAGAATGTCAATGTTTGGATCTGTTTGGATTTTGACCCATTGTACTAAAAATACACTTTGTAACCATTCATTTCATTTGAATTCAATGTAACAGTTTTATCCCTACTTCTCAATACATAACAGGATTAAACAAAGATAGACATATAACATTGTTCAAAAGACATTAAAGACAAACATAGAGTTCAAACATATAATCCAAAAGGCATGAAAGTTAACAGAATTTCTATTATTCAAAGATCACTGCATAACAACTAAACAACGTTGACTTGCAAGCTCATCAACTGACTTATTCCTCTTCTTTGGTGGCCTGTCAACTTGAGTTTTGTGAATGGGTGGTATTATTACTGATGTAGACTCAACAAATGGCCATAAGTCTCTGCCACTACAGCCATTAATCTTGAATGAGTATATAGGTACCCATGTTTCTAGTCTGTAAGCAGCATGAACCCAGTCTTCAGGTATACCAAACCACATTTCATTGTCAATCATGTGGTTTATTGCAGCCACAACTTGTTTACATGGTATTCCAGTCAGCTCCCACTTCCTACAACAACGCTCCCTTCTATCCATATTAACAACACACTGATCCTTGTAAGTTACAGTTACTTGATATAAAGAGCCTTCAATCGAATCAACAATGCAGTTTAGCTTCTTTTTTATAGCATTAAAGATGGCTGTCACCTTATGAGTAAGTAGTCCAACAGTCTGATCTATCAGTTGCTGAACTACTATAATCCTCTTCATCAAGTACTCTTTGATATATTCAAGACAAGTTATGATGGGTTGATTTCTGACATCAGTTAGCTGCCTATTGAACACCTCACATATGTTGTTTAAGAGTAGACCACATTGGGCTCTGCCTGTTAAACAAATGACACACTATATAAATATATGCTAATTATCAGTAGTGGTTGTTTTGCAACAAATTTTCTCTTAATGTGATCCTTACGCATTCGTGTTACTTTATGGACTAAATTTGCAATTTACCCTATTAAATTTTATTAAGATGGTAAGTAAGAATGTAAGTTACGAGAATGTATATGACAATGCTTTTATATAAATCACATTAGTTTGGTTCTAGGCTATCAAACTATGTATTTAACTTCATTTATATCAATTTCAGTCAAGTTTAATCTGGATAATTATCACACGGCAAAATTAACTTAACAGTAACATATTAAACTAATACGAATAAAATTTTAATCGCAGAATTTCAGTTTTATCCTTCTAAATTACTTGTAATGTTATAAATGCACACTTAAATTAAGGGTATACTCGGTATTTTACATCAAACTTTTCATTCATATTGCTTGGATAAGTTAGAGATTGGTTCCTTATTTATATTTTATAGTTTTCGGGCATAATTTTGACCGAAATTGATGTAAACGAAAACAAACATATAGTTGGGCGGCCTATAAGTTTATTTCAATAAATGAGTAGCTTATATGTTAGACGTTAAAAACTTAAGTGGCCTCCATATACATTAATTATCCCTAAAACGAAAAGTGTTTTGCATACTTTCACTTTTAATTAGCACATACTAACTTTATTTTAGGCAAAAGGTTCGATACCCGGTGAATTGAATAAATGAAATATAAATGCTAACTACATGAGAGAATGAAAATGAGTCACTAACAAATGCAAAAGCAACATTGATAACGCTCAGAATGAGTATATTTTTAGTTGCGTTATTGTTAGTTTTGTACATCATATTTGGTTATATTTGTATGTATTTGTTACTTAATCATGGAAAAGTGTATATGCAAGTAAATGTAGCCAAGTACAGGAATATATGATGAAAAGATGAAGAATTGAAGTGATTATGCACATTTGGAGATTTTCAAGATGGAGACGAGAAAAAAACAACACAAGAACTCAAGGATTTGATAGTGTCAAGATTTCCATGTTTATGTTTCAAGAAAATATCAAGTTCTATGGAAGAAATCAACACCTAAATGAAGGATAAAGCATGCAACAAGAAATGTCGAAGAAAGTCAAAGATGTGAGCAAAGGACCCATTCAACCGATCGGATGCAACCCGCATCCGATTCGGTTGGAGAACACCAAAGAAACCATCTGATCGGATGGACAACAAACCGATCGGATGGGACAGTCTGCAGTTACCATTTCGCATTAAATGAAGGTTTTACTTCCCATTAATCATTGGAGTCCGATCATTTCTTGATAATAACTCTGGAGGAACGTTTTGGCTTGAAGAATAAGTGTTCTTACACTATATAATGAACCATATGTATGTATGCTAAGTGTGACACCCCAAAACTAGTAAAGGCTTACACCAAAGTACTTTCTATCTTATTATTATTGCCCGAAAGTATATTAGTGCTGTAGAAACGTCCATGAGACATTGAGTTCGAGTCTCAATTGTTGGTTCGAGTGTGGAGTTGTTTACTTGTCATAGTAGGCAATTGGAGGAGTGTGGTTGCTATAGTTCCACGATTCTAGTTCTAATAATCCTTAAACTAGGTATATCTTGTTTACTTGCAATGAACTATTGTTACTTTAAGTTTAATGAAGGTTTTGTTTGTTACTTGCGTGTTAGTATGATTGCTATGGAGTAATTTGTGATATACTTGTGTGTATGATGCAACTATTGTTGGAGTATTCTTAACTTTAAAAGGTGATGCATGAAAACATTTCTTATTTTAATGAGTTTGTTGGAATAATACCTAATCTTGCTTAATTTGTTGGTAAAAACACTTTCAAGAATAAATGGCCTAAAGGATTTTCTTAATGTTTTTATTCCAAAACGTTAGTGCACGAATTAGTATGGGATATGATGTGTGACAAGCATCATGTTTACTCATTAAAATGGATTTAAAACAATTTCATCACGATAAAAGGCCGAAAGGATTCGTAAGAACTAATTGGATAAGAAATGCTTTTCAACAAATAAGATTTCCAATAGAATTGTCATAATAGTTAATTGGTCGAAAGAAGTTAACTAGGAGATTGATTCTTAGATATGATTATTCATATGATATAAACCATTGATTGTTAATCATTCATATTAGATTGTGCATCATAACAAGTTACACCAAACTTAATGGAATACTCTATGCAATTGGAGGAATTACACACAAGTATATGTTTTAATATATTGGATACTAATTATTTCGAATTTTTACTAAAATTGGATTGACAACCTTTTTTGCATAAACTAGTTACTAAACACAATAATCACCAAATCCCTTGGGACGATCTCGACTTACCCACCTTTACTATAACGGACGAGTATACTTGCTCGTATGTGTTGAATAGATAACCGGATAAATCGTGTTTATAAATTTTAAAACTTGTACACGGTAGAGCACATCAAACATCTAAGTGTTCGAACACCCTCAGACACAACAACCAAAGTGGACTAAGACTTGAGGGCATCCATTATGGCAAACCTATAAAAAGGTTTAAAAAATTTTCACCTCTTATCATGTCATTAGTTCATAAAGCTTTTCATATTATGAACATATTCCCACTATGAATAAAGCTTTTGAGGTTTATATTCCAACATTAATTTATAAAACATTTCTTGGACATCTTCAAAATCCTAGACCTTTTCATGTCATCTAGACATGAAATGATTTCTCACTATGGTACACAAATTGTTGGACCTCTTCATAAGTTTTTAGGCCTATTCTTAAACATTTATAGTGGATGCTCTAATAACAAAAAGAAAACGCCATCAACGCTTTTGAGACCATGCCAATAACAAAGCTTACGTTGAACCAATCACTTCACACTAACTTATGCTATAAGCGGTTAAAATTAAGATAAAAACACACATCTCTAATAAGAAAACATACAAACGGAATAATCAAAATTTTGAGAATATTGAGCTCGATTTGGTCAAACCCATCTAAATTTCATCTAGAAAAATGTGTATAAAAACACATATGTAAAAGTAAAAACTAAAAAAAGGACGGGGTAGTAATTTAGAGGTGAGCATAAACCGGATAGCAAACCGATAAAACCGCACAAACCAAAAAAAAAGCCGACCCAAAGCGAAACCGATGGCACAATTTCGGAAAATAAAATAAACGACTTTTGCCGTGCGGTTTTCTGTTTCCACCAAAACCCAAACTAAAATAACTGCATCGAACCACTCCGCCATATTCATTTTTTTCAAATAAAACCACTAAATTTCATAATTTTGGTATGATAAAATGCATATGTTCATAATTTCTTAATTAATTATTTCAAACACATTTTATTGATTAATTGTATGAGTTTTTAGGTCATATATATATATATATATATATATATATATTTTTTTTTTCAATTTATCATCAAACTATTTAAAAATTTTCATTTCATTTGACTCTTACTATTTTCAAGATTTATATTTCATACTAATACACAACATGCTGTATTACTTGTATATTTGTTTCAATCAATCAAGTAACCTTGTGATATATGTATTCTATCATAAATATATACTAAAAAAATAATTAAAAAAAATAGAAAAACCTCAATAACCAAACCACTTAAAACCGAATCGAAAAAACGTGCGGTTGCTGATTCTCATTTTGTAAAAGCCGAAAATACGATGCAGTTTAATTTTTACCAAAAATCGCACTATGCTCACCCCTAGGGGAATTATTAAATCTTTAACTTTTATATTTTAAATAAATTATTTAAACTTAAGTAAATTTATTTTTCATTTTTGTTAATAACTTCATAAATTTAATGAATACCCATATGCTTTATTTTCTTTAAAAAACCAACCTTTTAATTTATAAATATTATTATCATTATATATTAAATTAATTTATATGCACGGAATTATAAATATCAAAAATGAAAGCACGAGTTACTGTGATATGTAACTGAATACACGAGATTTTACATATACGAACGAATCATATTACTTCTTTTGGCGAGATAAGTAAAGATGTCCGAAATATCCACCTTGAAGAACAACTCATGTTATTGCTTTAAAATATGGGTACAACAGTAATATAAATATCAAAATGAAGGCACAACCATACGGGTTACTATGAGAGAAAAATAAATACATGAAATTGTACATATAAAAATAATGCAGGTATTCTTCTTTAAAGTTAAATTAGGACATCTGAAAATATATTTTATTCAAGTGTTATTACGTGTTATTAAACATGTATAATGTATAAAACATGACAAACTCAACATCATACCAATTAAATAGAAAATCAATCGTCCAATAAAAATCTATACAACATAATAATCAATATTAATACATAATGAAAAGTTTATGTATAAAAACGCGTGTGCACATATATTATAACTATATAAGTATAAATGATTTATATAATGTTAAAGAGAAATCTTATTTAACAAACTCGTGTATGCAGCCGACAGAGTTTGCCAAGATATAAATTTACGTTCTTAACCAATTTATTATTAGAATTAGATACTATACAATTTGTATGCCCAAAAAAAATTTAGATATATTGTGTGCCAATACACATTAAGTAGTATTCATGTCAAAACCCTGTCTATGCATAAGTATATATTACTAGCGAGTTAGGATCAAATGCAAATAAAAATTAAAATGAGAAGAGTGAGAATATAGTATACCTACACATATTCAAATGCAGCTACAAAAGTAGATGCATCTTATATTAAAAATCTTCTTCTTATTTGAAATGTATGGCTAAAAATACTTATCATTCTCTTTAATTTAGTTTTTTCTTTTCTTTCTTTTTTTTTTTTTCTCAGTGAATCATCTCACTTGCTATAAACATAAAAATTTAGCAGATTTTGGACAAGCTACTTTATCATTTTTCATTCTTAAAATATGTCAATTGTTTGTCATTGTTTTATTTATTTTCCATTTTCAATTCAAGAGTCAACAATCTTCTCTTAAGTTACAAAATTGTTGCTCGAAGTCTCAAACTACATCTGGTGTGTTGTTTTTGTTAACACGTTTCTTAAAAATATTTAATTTTATATTTGCATCTATCGCTGGTTTTTCCCATATATCTGAAACAAGTGGTTAAACCTGGTTCCTGTATTAAATGAAATAATGAATATTTCTTATATAATATATATATAGAAATGATACATGGACCTAATTGTGAACCTAATTATGGACCTAAAAGTATGTGGCATGATCCTGATGGGTTGTAAAATAAGTGGGTCCCTGTCTGCAGCCATCAGGATGATGCCACGTGTTTTTAGGTCCATAATTAGGTCTACGATTAGGTCCATCTATCATTTCTCATTTATTTAATACTCTTTGGTAAGGCAATAAAAACATTTGAGACAAGAAAGACAAAAAACATATATGTCTAGTGGCAGGCTCTACGCAAATCTTGTTCCAACCACCAAATTATAAGCTCTAGGTAAAGTCACTCTTGCATATTTGTTTTTCTGTTATGACAATTACAATAGTGTTTAATTGAGTAGCTCAATATAACATTTCTTCTTTTTTGTATAAATTTTTGTCCTGAGAAAAAGTACACGATCGACATAAAATGCTTAAATACATATCTGGACTGTTATTTATTTTGATTAGAGCGCTTCCTAGACGTTTTTATCAAAAGCCCTCTACTATACGTACGTAAAATCTCATAAATTTTTTTTGAACAATCTCAAAAGCCCTCTACTATACGTACGTAAAATCTCATAAATAACTAAGGATTTTTATACAATGTAACACATAATCTCCAAAAAAGAGATATAGCACATGAATGTGAACATAAAACTTTTTTTAAATCATATGTCTCAAACGATGAGAAGTATGTGAGAGGCTANATTTATTTAATACTCTTTGGTAAGGCAATAAAAACATTTGAGACAAGAAAGACAAAAAACATATATGTCTAGTGGCAGGCTCTACGCAAATCTTGTTCCAACCACCAAATTATAAGCTCTAGGTAAAGTCACTCTTGCATATTTGTTTTTCTGTTATGACAATTACAATAGTGTTTAATTGAGTAGCTCAATATAATATTTCTTCTTTTTTGTATAAATTTTTGTCCTGAGAAAAAGTACACGATCGACATAAAATGCTTAAATACATATCTGGACTGTTATTTATTTTGATTAGAGCGCTTCCTAGACGTTTTTATCAAAAGCCCTCTACTATACGTACGTAAAATCTCATAAATTTTTTTTGAACAATCTCAAAAGCCCTCTACTATACGTACGTAAAATCTCATAAATAACTAAGGATTTTTATACAATGTAACACATAATCTCCAAAAAAGAGATATAGCACATGAATGTGAACATAAAACTTTTTTTAAATCATATGTCTCAAACGATGAGAAGTATGTGAGAGGCTAACCATTCTCCGAT
>LBNU01033487.1:0-41653 GCA_014162995.1 Artemisia annua
TATCTATTGATTTCCCGATATAGCATATGTTTGATCATATTATATGCATTAAATTATACTTGTGCTCAACTTAATAATATTTTTAAAAACTATGGATTCATACAATTTGTGTTGATTTTAAATCAATGTATTTTCAGGTAATTAAATGTTTAAGTTCGGCATATAATCTGAACTACATTTGGGCGTTGGAGGAAGATTGCTTAAGGCTGGGGGGGCGTTCTCTGTCACACGGCGCCTTAACTACTTATACTATCTTCATGTCAAATCGTAAAATACTTTTCGTGTCTTAATACATTATATCGCTGGCTAATATATTATGTTTACTTATTTCCGCTGCATAAACTCTATTATTTCGTGAACTCTTGAAAGAGTGTTTAGTCACTTATCTAAACGCGTTTGTAAATGCCGAAATGGATATGTTTTGGTCACACATTTTCAAACGTCCCGAGTTATGCGGTTCAGTTTACTATAATATATATGTGGTGCACTGGTTTTTCTATTTTCGTAATACCCCCAGCACTGATAAGCTGCCATTATATATGAAGTTATGGGGGTGTTTATTACATTTCATTTCACTAGTCAATCAAGCTCCTTTCCAAACAGGTGGTGAAAAACTCTTGTTACACGTCTCCTATACCAAGATTTAACGACCACCAAAAGCTAGATGTCTGAAGTTTTTTTACAATGAGTACATAGACCACCTCCGTCACACTATGTATAACATATAATATTTTAAAGGCACTAAAATACTAACCGATCACTACAAAACTTGAATATGTCAAATCAACATAATGAAATGTTAAGTATAACTACATGCAAGATTGAAGTCTATACAATGCTAAGCTAACAAGTCTTGCAACGTTGTGTTGAGTACTTGTAACTTTGATATGAACTTGTGAACTTCTTTGCTACAAGAGAGCTTCACACAAATGAAAATGTTAATGGGTTAGATGAATGATGTATGTGTAAAATGTAATGAGAAGTGATAGAGATTTTCTTGCAAGTGACTTGGTATTTATACCCAAACCAACCAGACCACTGGCGGAACCGGCGGAACCAAAACAAGGGTTCCGCCCTTGTATCCCCAGGATTCCGCCAGGTCTGATAGTCAAAGCTTACAAGAAATATCTCCATATCTAGCAAGGTCACATCAAGTTATTTCTAGTCAAACACACATTGAATAAACTTGGAATCCTTTCAAAATGTGTAAGAGGTCTTATGGAAAGTCAAACAGACAATCTTTCCATAAATGCACATGATGTGATGTAATACTTTCTTTATTAAGAAATATGAAAGTGTTATGTCTAATATGAAATGTAGCAAATGAAGTCTAGTTATGAAAGACTTAAACTATAATCATTTTTTACTAAAAACTAAAGTTTACACTTTGTCGTTAACAAAACTTAGCAAAGATCGTAAAATATAAATAACGTTTTTAGGCGATATTTGTATTAACAAGGACTTTTGGTAGGAACTTAGGGTACGACCCCTAGTCGACTTTTGCAGCTATTTTGAGGTTTCAAACCCTCTTTTCTTCCATGATTAATTGAAGACAAGTTATCCTATAATCATTCAATATGTCTATGTGTTGTTTGATTATATCGTATGCTTTTCTTTCCTTTAACATGCTAGGCGAGGTTTGTTTGTGTTTGCTTAGGTCTAATGAAACCTAGTTATTGATTATTTATTGGTTGGTTTGCTACTAATTGTTGTGGGTGGATGTTTATCGATGTTAGGCTTAAGAAAACTGGCAATACTCCAAATGGTAACATGCTTGAACGTCTTAAGAAACATGAGTCGGATGTGTATTACGGCTATTTGGTTAAACTTAATGCATAAGCCACTGTTTATAATCCCTATGATATGGGCGCTTTACGCGTCGTTGTAGGAGGAGATAAGAGCTTATAGAGTTGGGGAAGATTGTACACGCCCCCACGAATGTTAATAAAAGACTAAAACCCGGCATCCACGCAATTGTAGCAAACCTATCAATTAGTAAAAGATAACTAGGGACTAAGGAAACCTAAGTAAACACGTTTGTCTCCATATTAGAAGTCTCTCATTTACTTTCTTGTTATTTTATTTTTATTGCATTGGTAGTTATTTGGGTTAGTTGACTAGCAACTAATTCCGCCCACTCTTCCAATACCCGAGATTTTTACTTGCTTTCCTTAAAATATAAAAATACAAAAAGAATCATCCCTCACCTCTAGACCTAGTTTAATCCATTTCAATCCTAACGAACACTATTCCCCAAGTAGAACGATCAATCCCCCGGTACTTGCCACTACACTATACTACATCGGTCAGGTACACTGCCTGGTGGGGATTGCAAGCTTCTCAAGATCCTTTGAGAAGTAAAACCTTTTGCGTAGACGCAATCCACGCATCAAGTTTTTGGCGCCGCTTCCGGGGAATAGTTATTGCTTAGGTTGGAATTTATTTTTATTAGGTCTACTCATTAGATTCATATCTAGCGAGATTTTTATTTTTCCTTTTATTAGCTTTCTCGTAGTCTATCTTTTCTTAGTGCTTGTGTTCGTAAAAAGTTTTCATTGACTATTCCGTTTACCATTATGGAGACGCGGATCCACCCTTTACACCTGATGAAGTGGCTTTATTGTAGCCAAATTGAGGATGAGATTAGGGAGCTTAGAGAGCTCAATAGGTTGATTGATATTGAGCTTGATTACGCACTAAATGACCTAGCAACCGCCATACACTCAGTTGAGGACTCGGAGCCTAATAATCTTGCGGTTATAGAAGTTATAGAGGGACTTGAGGAAGGGGAGATAGACCCAAAATTAGATGATTATTTCAATTTGTATCCCACTAAGGAGGAGATCGCTTACTATAACAATCTTATTGATAATCCTCGACCCCCTTTCGTTAAAATTAACCCTAAGATAAAGAGGGGTAGTCCTAGGAATGTGAAGATACCATGTATGATTGGATATATGTACGTTGAACAAGCCTACCTTGATTTTGAATCCCCAATCAACATCATGTCTTCAAGTGTCTACAACAATATCATGAACACTCGACTTGGGCCTAGGAGAGACCCCGATTAACCCGGTGGGATTTGTAATTTTGTCGGGAGAGTTAAGGGTCTACATATTTTAGTCAGGAACTTCACTTATATCACTGATTTTATGGTTTTAGAAGACTTGGATAATGTCATAGATTGTAGCCTATCTCATGTTGTGTTAGGTAAACCATTTGTTAAGGAGTCCAAATTAAAATACGATCGGTTAGAAGGAACAGTTCAATTCTCTAATGAAACCGACAAAATCACATATAGGATGCCTAGTAAGATGAAGGAATTTCGTTATGTACCTCAATTAGAAAGAGAGAACATTAGTGCAATTGAGGACATTAATGAAGAGAATAAGAAAAAGGGAATGAGTTTTATATGGGAAAAGAGGAGTCTTTATTATAAAAGTTGCTTAACCCTCGGACCCAAATACAAAGTCGATATGGAAGTAGCCCAAAGATTGAGAGAATCGATTGAAAAGTGGGAAAGAAAAACGTAGGACGTGACTTTGAGTCTAGCTACAAGACTCATTAATAAAGAAAAGCGCTTCTTGGGAGGCAACCCAAGCTTTATTTGTTTGTTTGTTTGTTTGTTTATTTTATTTTATTTGCTTCCGTATGTATGATTTATTTTTATTGTTTATAGTTCATGTTTCAAATTAATTTGTGCAAATGCTTTATTTTGTTTTTAACTTCGTCTTAACTACATATAAAGGTATTTTGCAAAAGATAAGTGTAAGGGGAATCTAAATTTGTTTTCAAAGAACGAATTGAACATGAGCGATAACAATGAGATATAAACATACATATTAGTACTTGTTTGAGTCAAATGTTTGTAACGAGTCATAATGAAGTTTTGCAGGATTCCAGGAATTAGAACATAGGTTTTTCCAGAAATTTTCCGAAAATAAAATATAAGATTTCTCTCAGATTAACCTTGACGGCGTCAGGGTTTACAACATGACGGCGTCAGGTGTTAATTTTACGAAAATTTTGCAAGTTGTGTTTTTCTGCCGGAATTGTAAAGTTTCGTTAAACCCGTATTTTATAAACTCCAGGAATCTGCAAACATTCATTCCACAAGCATTATATCTTTACTTGCTTTCTAGGATTTTAATTTTATACAAATTTTTCCGCCGATTTTACGCGAGGTTTCTTGTTTGTTTTCTCAGCTAATTAACAGGTTATATTGGACAAGAAGATGTACATGGATAGTCAAGTTTTTGGCACCAAGTTTCAAGTTTTGGACACATCAAGTTTTTGGCGTTGCTTTAATCTTGAAATTTCAACATTCTCTTGGAGGAGGATCTAACCGTGTTACCACATTATCCACGCCAANAAATGAAGATTCCTTAGAGAATACAATTGCGCTTGATTTCTGTTTGTTTAATAGTAGATGTGTAATAAAACTAAGAGAAATACTTGTTAGGGTAATTTTAGCACCAAATTTAAATTTTTTTGCAACATTTAGGAGTGAAACTTTAGTCTTAATAAAGCGTCTCATGGATAAGAGTTATACGACTAGCACAAAAACCGTACCACTCAAAAATTTTACCCCAAATATGTGAGGTTCGCCCCTAGATTTGTTAGAAAAAGCCTTAGTGCTATGAGTGTACCGGTAGTATTTAGATTCTAGAACTTGCGTTAGTGATTCATCCCGAGACCACAAGTGAGACTACATTCGTGTAGTTAGATTTACTACGTGATAAGAGGCATTAGGATAACCCTTGTTTTACACCTGTATTATAATTACATTGAATTCATTGGTCAAGTAATTCTCCCACACCCCTGCGATGTACTCATTTTTAGTACACGATACCCCTAGTACACCCCTCAGAGCCTAACTTTTTTCGTTTCTAACTTTAAGAATTTTACTTAAAGGAAGAATTTGTTTACAATCCATCCCCAAATGTACACCCAAATCGCCTTAGCCTACCTTGTATGCACTCATCTTTAGTGCGTTATTGTTACAACATTTGTTTAAACCCTTTTGTTAATTGTCTAATTGATTACATGGTTGCTAAGTCGAGTCATATCTTGTACATATTGTTTTGGGACGATTAGGACTCATGGGTAAAGTACTAGTATTATAGAGTAATGGTGAAGAAGTTAATTATTACCCCCATATGTGCGTAAATGTTTTAAAGTACTCCAAGTATTTTGATTATCTTAATTCGAGTCATTAGAATAATTATTTGTAAAGTATGTAAAAGTTCAAGTGTAAAGGGAAAACCGAGNTAGAAAAAGAAAAGAGAAAAACATACGGACTACCATCCCATTTCTTTTTATGTTTAATTTAAGTTTATGTTATTTTGTTTTGTTAGCTTAAGTTGAGTCGAGTCTTGGCTTAGCAACGCCACACTTTACATGTAATTGACCAAGATGATTAACTTGCCACCAGTAAAATATCCTTTATCCAACAAACCGTGTTTTCCAAATCCCTACACCTAATATTACAAACATTGAAAAGCCCTCTTTGATAGTTTATCTTATGTGCTTACGCCTAGTGGTGGAGGTTTTTGATCCTATCCCAAGCATATGGTAATCTATTTGCTATGACAGGTAGTGAGTGATATTTTTCCATTTCCATTAGTGATATATAGGTTTATAACACCCGAGAGATGAGAGTATACAAACACTATTTGTGAGGTGCTAGTGTATGATTTCCGTGCTTGTTTTGATTAAGGTGGAGCGATCATTTGTTGTAATTACTTTTATGTTAATGTTAAATGACCCCTAACTTGTAATTTGATTAGAATAAAAGCTCATTTGCTTGAGGACAAGCAAATCTCAAGTGTAAGGGTATTTGATGAGACGAAAAGTGTCACGATTTTAAAGGGTCATTTAAGCCCTAAGTCGTGAATATATGATCAAATATTGCCTTAAATTGTTTCTTTTGTGAATTTATGTACTTTGAAGAGGAATTTTGGAAAAGGAAGCATTTTGGACGTTTTTGGAGCATAAAAGTGCAGAAAATGACAAAGTCAAGAATCCAAGCTGGAAACAGTACCTGACGGCGTCAAGCTCTACAAGGTGACGCCGTCACTCATTGAAGAAGAGGTGGATACTTTTACACTTGACGGGCCAGAAAGTTTTCAAGACATTTACACGTGACGGCGTCACGTGTAATTTCACCAAGGCCGTCACGTTATAAAACAAAGAGAGACGACCCAGAACCAATTCTAACCAAATGGCGTCAGAAGTGATCTAGGCAATCAAGAAACCCTAATCACGGCGAGGTGACGGCATCAGGACCCATAAGGTGATGCCATCACCAGTGTAAATCTATATATATTTTTCGTTTTGTCATTCATTAGAGAGAGGACTTTTGGTTGGAACTTAGGGTACGAACCCTAGTCGACTTTTGCAGCTATTTTGAGGTTTCAAACCCTCTTTTCTTCCATGATTAATTGAAGATAAGTTATCCTTTAATCATTCAATATGTCTATGTGTTGTTTGATTATATCGTATGATTTTCTTTCCTTTAACATGCTAGGCTAGGTTTGTTTGTGTTTGCTTAGGTCTAATGAAACATAGTTATTGATTATTTATTGGTTGGTTTGCTATTAATTGTTGTGGGTGGATGTTTATCAATGTTAGGCTTAAGAAAACTGACAATATTTCAAATGGTAACATGCTTGAACGTCTTAAGAAACATGAGTCGGATGTGTACTACGGCTATTTGGTTAAACTTAATGCATAAGCCACTGTTTATAATCCCTATGATATGGGCGCTTTACGCATCGTTGTAGGAGGAGATAAGAGCTTATAGAGCTGGGGAAGATTTTACACGCCCCCACGAATGTTAATAAAAGACTAAAAATACATCCATGCAATTGTAGCAAACCTATCAATTAATAAAAGATAACTAAGGAGTAAGGAAACCTAAGTAAACACGTTTGTCTCCATATTAGAAGTCTCACATTTACTTTCTTGTTATTTTATTTTTATTGCATTTGTAGTTATTTGGGTTAGTTGACTAGCAACTAATTCCGCCCACTCTTCCAATACCCGAGATTTTTACTTGCTTTCCTTAAAATTCAAAAACACAAAAAGAATCATCCCTCACCTCTAGACCTAGTTTAATCCATTTCAATCCTAACGAACACTATTCCCCGAGAGAACGATCAATCCCCCGGTACTTGCCACTATACTATACTACATCGGTCAGGTACACTGCCTGGTGGGGATTGCAAGCTTCTAAAGATCCCTTGAGAAGTAAAACCTTTTGCGTAGACGCAATCCACGCATCAGATGACAAATTTCTTACTTCTTTTTTGAACTTTACTCGATCAAGAAGTCAGTAATATCCATAATATTATTGTTTGGAAACTAAAATTTTTAAAAAAATGCACATCGTTAAACTTTCCAATGTCCTCGTTAATTTATAAGATTGTTTACTTTCTAGTTTTGACATGTATATAACTAAGAGTTGATTATCCTTTAGTACTATCGTCGTATATCTCCAAGTGTCAAACATGCATATTGACCATTTTTAGGAACATGAGACTCACACCATTTATTATAGCATCAAAGAATCATGTGACAGGTGGCATCTCTACATTGGTAATACTTCTACGGGGGTTTGCATTGCTAGCAGCAGAATAAGAATGAGTCATCTAAGACTAGAAGGCAAAGGGGTGACTTTGTCCAAGGTGACCCAATATCACGCGCGCGTACCATGCCCCAAAGCCAAATTCACTTGCGAGTCACGATTACCAAGTACAAACTAGGTGAACGGTTCACCTAAAATGCAATGGTGTGATGTAGGACCTTCCTTTTTGTTTTATTGTTTTATCTTTGGTTTGTGAATGTGTGTGGGGTATTTAGTGAGGTATATTTTTATAAAGTGAGTATTTTAATAAAAGGTGAGGTTAAGGTGACCTTGTCTACAAATAAGTGAGTGGGTGTGAGGGGAAGTGAGAGGAGTGAGAATGCTGAGATGGTGCTGAGGTGTGAGGTGAAAATACATTCTCCTTGCCTTCTAGGCTAATCTGCTATGTCATAAAAGTTGGGGATAGACTGTAACAACATTATCTGATCAGACCCTTTGCAGCAAGCTTCATGGCTTTATTGCCAAGTTTTACAAATTGTCATAATATTAATTAATAGGCTACATTAATATTGCTTTCACGAACGAGTCATATATAAATGATTATTTATTTAAAACAATGAAGATGACGAGTTTTTTTCTAATGTTTGATAACGATGGTGGTGGTGGGTATGGTGGTGACAATGGTGATAGGGGTTGGAGGTTGAAGAAGAGAGGTGTTTGGATTAGAGTATTTTATTGAATTTGATATTTGGAAACTTGAGGGACCAAATGTGCAATTGATTCGACTTGAACAGACGGAAATACCCTCGTTGAAAAGTCAACTAACGAGTAAACACAACTGGTGTTATGTATAACATGGCAATAGGGACCAAACGGATAACCAATTGGCAAAACAGGGACGATCTACACCACTAAATCAAAACGGAGAACCAAATACGAAAACGGGGCGGAGTTCAGGGACTAACGGCGTAATTTAGTCAGTAATAAATAAAACATAGCTTATATATTAGTCACAATAAATAATCGAATCTAAAAATCTAGTAAAATAAAAAGTAAACATAAATAGGGATGCGTGCATTTACAACAACCATTCTCTCTTTTTCTTTCTTTCTTAAAAAGTCCACCATTTCTCCTATATTCTTTTCTTTTTCTCTCTCACACACATTAAAACACACACACACACACTAAACTCAAACTCAAACTAAAACTAAACTACCCAACAAAACACACATAAAGTACACACAACAAACAGATAAGACATCATCAAATGGAACAACAAGAAGTAAGACATAATACCAGAAAATCCAACAACAAAAAAACCAACTTTTTTACATTTAAAGGGTTGGGTTGTACGGCGCCGGCGCAAGTGTCGGTTCCGACAATGATTCGGTCGTCGGCGAGTTGGGAAGGGAAGNGAAAACCCACTTTTTTACATTTAAAGGATTGGGTTGTACGGCGCCGGCGCAAGTGTCGGTTCCGACAATGATTCGGTCGTCGGCGAGTTGGGAAGGAAAGAAAGTCAGAGAAAAGAAAGTTGTTACTCCGGTGAGAGATGTCTGGTGTGGGCCCGGAAGTGGGTTGTCAACTGATGTTGACTGTGTTGTCTCATCAAGAAGAAATACTAATAATAATAATAATACTAATAATGTTGTTGTTGTTTCTGGTAGAGCTAAAATTGATGTTGAAAAGATTAATAATGTAAGAGAGGTATTATTATTATTTTTTTAATGAAGTTTTTATTTATTTATTTTTTTGTGAATTTGTTGGGATTGGAGATAAAAATGTGGGGTTTGATATAAATTTTGTGTTTTGATAAGTGGGTTAGGTTTGAGTGGTTATAATAATAAAAGATAATATTACTAGTGTATGATTTTTGATTATTTCATGTAAATATGATTGGAATTCTTTTTATGGAAAAAAAGGGCTTATAAATTTAATGCAAGACTATCTAATTATTATTTTGATAAATAAGTTTCTGATTATAGAAAGATTTGGAGAAGCATGTGAGGATTTACACTAATTTTGAGATAAATAATCAGAATTTAGTCTTAATTATTTGGTGAAAATAGTAGTCTTGTTTTGATAAAAGTATTGTGGGATATATTTATTGAGAAATGTGTAACTTTAAGAATTTGTTTTTGGAGTAAGTAATGCTTTTTTTGTTTGTTTGTCTTTAATAAAAGAATTGAATTTGCTGTTTTACTAGTTAAAGATGATCCCAATAATCTATCTTATTAAAAAAAGTATGGTTTTAATGATGGCAGCGAGGTTCATGTAGTGGAAGGAGAATGGTGCATCCTGAAGAAGACCTTCCATTTTTCGATACGGATACAAGAATACCACACGAACATCGATTGCATGTTTTTGGTTCGAGACATCATCGTCATCTTAGACATCGTACTCCCCATGGCCTTTCCGAGGTTTGCACACATTTTTACTTTTTATCCTCTTTCATTATCATTAGTTTAAATGTTCAAAAATGTTTACTTCATTCAGATAATAGTTTAATACTATGAAAATTAATTAAATTTACTTGTACTTTTCTGTATATAAATGGGCTTGTAAATAAAAAAATGGGCTATTAATTTCTAAAAGATCGGTTTATATAATGACTGCCTCATTTTCATAATACAAATGGACGGTTTTAAACCCTAGAAATTGAAGCAACAAATCCAGACTGCTCCCCCCTCGGTTCTTAGGTTGTTCATCTTCTTCTTAGGCTGCATTTCTGTTGATTGTGTAGTTTTTATTGTGCATGACAAAGTTCTCAGCCGAAAGATACGTTTATAGAAAATATTTGTGTTTTGAGTTAATTGTTTGAGTGTGTCTTATTCATTATTATGAGGATAAATGGTTAAAAGATTTGATCTTTCAATGTTTCTTGCGGTTTTATATTATCATCTACATTTTGTATGTTATTTTCTATATGTATATTTTTTACCATTTTGGTGTTTAAGCATTTTCGAGATTAAAATGTGATAAAGATTGTTTTGAGGGCTGCCATTTCATGAAATGGGCGATTAACATAGTTTTTTAGGTTTGTTTTGCATTAAAGGTCAAAAGAAATCAAGATGTGGATCTTTTACCACATTTACATATTCCCATTCTATAAAAAGGAAAGGCGGTCTTGGAAAGTGATAAGTCAAAATCCAAATCTATTTTTGGCCTTTTGGGCATTGACAGCTTACATGTCATTGTAATTTCTGTAGTTGGGAAAATTACGTTAAACTAGACTCATATATACCTTCTCACTGAGTATCCAATGTAAACGGTTATTTTTTGTCAAAAAAAAAAAAAATTGTCCCCACTAATTTAATGTTGATCTTTATAACCCTGTTACCATTTCTTATATCTATGATGTATTCTGAGTTGTTGGTACTTTTTACATATATTATTCTTGCAGTTCTGATATACTGGTTATATGTGTTGTTAGCTGTTGTAAATTTGTAGTCTGACTTCCTATTTGCAATTAATATGGACAAAGTAGTTTTTGAAATGGGATACTCAAGACTGTAAATTATATTGCATATGTAAACTTGAAGAATCAATATAAATGCATAGGTGCCCATTCGTTTAATCTAATTTGGACGATTCTCTTTGTTGATACAATGTCAAACACAAATGTTTATCTCACTTTTGTTCGTATGAGTGACTTTACTATGGGAGGACTAGCAACAAATTGACTATGTTTTATTTTGTACATGATTTCTTATCTGAAGTTACTCACTTGGGTGCAGATTGTTACGCTCCAAGGTAATTTACTTATGGGGGGAAGACTAGATCACGATCAGTACAGGGACTGGAGACTTGATGTCGATAATATGTCTTATGAGGTTTGTTTATTATGACTTTTGAAGTTATTTTTCAGGGTTTTTTGTTTACTTATAAGTATTTGGCAAATATGTTTTTTTTTGACAAATATATTTGCCTAATATTAAGTTTTTCAATTGGTGGCATCATGTGCGGGTCTGGCATACTTGGTAACGGGTCAAAATGACCCAAAACAGCTTTTTGTCATTGAAGGTGTACTTTTCTAAAAGCTTAATGTATTAAAAATGTTTTCATAACATTATCTAGGAGTCATATGCATAAAAAATATGCTTTATGGCGATTTTGACCCATTTGACCCATCGCATTCCTAGCTAAAAACGTATTTTACCCATTTGATAACATAACCCAAACTGACACATTCTTAGTAAATGGGCTGAAATTGTCATCGTTAATACTTTATAAGATATTAATTTGCACCCAATAGGAATTACTGGATCTTGGTGACAAAATTGGGTACGTGTGTACTGGTTTAAGAGAAGATGAGATACATCGATGTGTCAGGAAAGCCAAGCCCCCTGTAGTATCTGAGGACAAGTCATCGTCTCGCATCCCAACGGAGATGCAGTGGAAATGCACCGTTTGTCAGGTTTGGTTTCTTAGAAAATACACAATGGGTTGATTTGAAACACACACACAGTGAGTCTTTATAACTGCAACTGTCGTGAATGCCCTTTATTAATAACAAGATTCTAATTATAAATGATTGACTCTTGGTCAAATACCCTTTGGTTTAGTATCATAAAGGCGCTTTAATGATGAGAGTAGGCAAATAGGCAAATTGAGTCTGAGAATTGTCAGTAACCTTCTTGATAGCAAGCTATCATCTAAATGTTTAAAAGGGTATTTGGATGTGTGTTTCCAAAGTGATTAATACGATTTAAAGAACCAGAATGAATATAATTTTACCCACATACAATAGTAATCATCGGTCCAAATGCACATCCAAACACCATCAGACCACTTAGCGATAACAAAGCAAGAAGTCTATGAATTTCACTTGCAACAGCAATGGGTAAAAGAGGTACTAGTTTTTTGGCTTTAAGATTACCAAAAGAAAATGTTAAAATTTAACTGGCATTGTGCATATTTAAAACTATGACAGGAGGAATATGAAGAAGAGGATGAGATTGGGAAGCTGGATTGTGGTCATTTCTATCATATGTATTGCATTAAGCAATGGCTGGCTCAGAAGAAAACCTGCCCCATATGCAAAGCAGAAGCGGCGGTCAAGTCTCAACAACAGGCTGGCTGATTGTGTCTTCAGTAGCGGAATCCATGTGCATAAAACTTCAATCTCCGTAAAAGGAAAAAAAAAAAAAAAAAAAGAATCGTTCTTAAGTTTTAAATTTGTGTTCCATTATGGGTGCTTAAATTATTTTTTCAGGGCTTTTGGGCATTTCTTGAATTTAAATGATGGTTATCGCCAAGTGATTTGCTTCTTTCATTGACTTGGAATTTGTGTGTTTTTGTTGTTCAACGTGGTTTGTTGGTCTCTGACTATGTCTTGTTGATTCCCTTTAAATGGGTGCAGCATTTTCGGCGAGCTTGTGAAATTCTACTGGTACCGGAAGTGACTTTGTCTCATGTTTTATCCAGTTAGCAAGTTATGGATCAGAATCAGATACTAGAAAACTAGAAAGCAATGGAATATAAATCAACTGGTTTAGTCTGGTTTAAGCGAAATAGTGCTTCAATTTGGTGAAAACTGCATCATCGAATATGCTAGTACGTGTATAAAGTTGATGTATAAGTAGAATAGCAGCTGAGGGACGATTTCTCTGGCCAAATAAAAGAATAGCTAAATAGGAAATGACTCAAATGAGTTCAAGTCGTTCAAACTTGAAACTTACTAAATCAATGTAGGTTAGGGATCAAATGAGAACAACTCTTAAAATGAGAAGAATGAGAAATAATTATAACCACACATTAGAGATGCATCGACTTAAATTAGATGCATCAATAATCTTTTAGATACATTTTAACAAGTTAGGCAAATCCTATATATTTTTCGTCCTCAGCGTGTCAAATTTGTTGCAAGTACTACTTTGCATCGTTTTCACTTCAAAATCACTTTCGAAACTAATTGGGATGCATCTAAATGAATATAGATGCATCTAATTCAAGTCGACACATCTCAAATATATGGTTATACTTATTTCTCATTCTTCTCGTTATAAGTTTTCTTCTCATTGAATCCTTACCCAATCAATGTATGGTAAACTAGTTTTAGAGTGATTTGGGCGGATAAAATAGGAGGTAATAATATTTGAGTTTTGCTTATGGTTAAGCATTCTATAATTAAAAAATTATCATTAAATAAACTAATATATTCACAGAGAGAGGATCCATTAAATTTTCTTTCTAGAGAACATTTTCATTAAACCCGACAAACCACAAGTACGATTTATGAAATTAACTCTCACTTTTAAATCATATACTAGTAATCACGTGCAAATAGTTCAACTTTGAAAAACAATCACACGAGACCTTTTTTTTTCCAATCATATGTGATTTATAAAGTAAAACAGCGCGTAAACAAAGATCACGGTACTACGAAGTATCTGCCTTGAAAGGTTTATCAAAAGTTTTATAAAAAAATTAAATTATTTGTGGATTGAGACCTTGTAGTAAAGTGTTTATAATAACATGACATCACATATATACAAATTGCTATATTCGCATGACTTCAAATCTTTTATATAATAAGAGAAGATACAAATTGGACAAATGAAGTTTTTAGTTGACCACTGAAAGAGCCCAATTGTAAAATCGAGCCCTCCTATTAGCTAATAAAAGTTAAAATTAAATTAGTTTGGTAAAACTTTTGAGAAAAATTGATGGAGAAAAAAAAATTAAAATACGTATGTCCCTGTGAGCTCGTTTTTATAAATTTCGGACTTAACTATAAATAAACGTTATATTTTAATTGATTAATAGAATTTATAATCAAACCCTAAATTTTAATAAGAGGCTAACTTTACAATCAAACCCGTGTATTATATTAAAATTTTAAAATAAATTTACTTCATGTGTACTCCTCATGCGTGGACTATAACTGGTATATACAAGACTATAAAATTTACTAAAAACTTTTCATCACAAGCAAATATGACCAACTCATTTAGAGTAGCACATCAAAGGCTGTAGAAAATATATCCATGTAAAACTTTTCATAACAAGNTCTCCTATAAATATTTGATATTACTATTTTTGTCAATTAAAACCCGTGAACAAAACATATGTATTTGGATAAAAATACATGCATATGCTAAATATAAAAATTAAAAATAGAGATATTAACAAATGCGTTTGTTGGCATTCAACGTTAATATTTCTCCATCTAGATTAATACCTTGTTGTTGGAAGCTCTTATCATTTTGCTTGTTGATAGAATATATAAAGAACGAAGATGATGTGGATTGAGTGTTATGGCATGTTAGTTGACGTATGGTGAATACTTGTTCAATTATGTGAAAAGCTTTATCAATAAAAATTCCTTTTCAAATTCATAAAAAAGTTTTAACTTATTATAATGTCGATCACTCTGTCTCTGACGATTCAACGATCAAGACATGATAACGTACCGATGTATAGATACCCAAACATTATTCCTACCTAACCTTTATGTTTACTAGGTAGGAATAATGTTGGGTATCTATACAAAACTTTTATTCCTACCTAACCTTTATGGTTGGAAACATATATATGTAGTCGTATAAAGTTAATAGACAAAGAAATTATATTTCTCGAAAATACTTAACTTTTAGTTTACTAGGTTACAAAACTTTTAATAGATGTCCAAGATTTTAAGATACAACCATTTTTATAATCCAACCTGTTGTTAGTTAGTCCGAGGTATGGTACTTAATTTCAAAATTTCTATCATAGGAAACTAGTTATAAGTCCCATGTACGAACAGGGTTTACACATAAATGAAATTTATTTTAAAATTTTAGTTTACTATATGAACATATAAGAATTTACCTGTGAAAATTATTATATTTACCTGTGGGGGCTCAGTTGGTTTCTCGGCTTCCCACTAATTTCTTGTAAAATCCTATTTATTGTTAATAAAAGTGATGGTTTAAAAAAAATAAAAAAAAATAAAATAATAATAATATAATAATAATAATAATAAATCGGATGAAAGATTAACTTTGTTTAACTAATATAGATGTTGAGGTTGAGATTAATGTTGTTGTTTAACTTTAACTATTGATATCATGTTGTACAAAATGTGGGAGTTTAGTAGCACATAATAAGCATTGATGAGGTCAAAATACACTCCGTAAAGTTTTTAATTTTTTTTTCCAGATATCTGTATATAAACTTTGAATAATGATTGTTATAAGTACAATCACATATATTTTTCATATCACAGTAACTCGTGCTTATAATTTGATATTTATATTACCGTTAATAATAATTTAGCTGTATTTAATATTCAAACCCGTGTACGCATGGATTAAACTTTTAGATAGTATAACATGTGTCCTTACTTAACGCATATAGTAAAAAAAAAATATTTTAATAGATGAAAGTTTAAAACTAATATTTAACTTATATTAAAATTAATTCGTATATTTACAAAATTTAATTTTAATGGATGAAAGTCTCAAGCTAATGCTAATACTCATGTAATTGTAAACAAAGTTTATATTATAAAGTCTAGGGGGTATAAAGTGTAAGGGGTTATTTGTTTATTATCTAAAGTTATTAAAAAACATGTAGACTTATAATTTTACACTTAACTTTACATAATATATTTAAAATTCAACAACTAAAGTTTTATTAATTAGCTCATCTTTTTTTAAGTTTTTGTTTACACAAATTTGACATCTATATTTTTATGTGTTTTTTTTTCCTCAACCAAATTCTTCACCAAACTTATTAAAGTTTAATCAAAATCAATTCAATTTTGACCTTTTATTAATCAATCATATTGCTTGATTTTGTCTACATGTCAAAATTGAGCTCTCATATTGGTCCAATTTTTTTTCAATAAAAAGTGTTTTGCAAAACCACACCGAAATGATGTAATTCTTTTATTATATAAATATAAAAGATATATGACTTCTTAGTTCGATTATCTTCACTTTTTTCTCCCTATGTACACCACGCCAAAAATGTATTTGGGTTGAGAGATGGACTTAAGGTACAATCCAATTAACAAAACAAACAAAACATCTAAGTCAATCAAAACATGTAAAAAATAATATTAAACATGCATACATGTCATTAATGCTTGTATATTTTTATAAATATTTTATTAAAAATTGCACGTATATTAAACACGAATTAGTTTGGGTAATCGCGGATTTTTGAAAAAAAAACGAAAATAAACCGTGATAAAAGGGTTTATCTGGTTTCGGGTCTTTTCGATTTCAGTTTCTTCATATTTTGAGGTTTCGGAGTGAGCGAATCGGCTCGATTTGTCGGTTTCACAAATTTTAGAACACCTCAATTCATAAAGTTTAATTTTATATAAATCAAATTGTCATTTCTAACAACGAAAAAGCATTGCTCACTAATCTATTATTATTACAATTGTATAATGAAGCATTGTCATTTAATAAAGAGTTGACATAGGCATCCATAAATTTATTTTCACAAAAAAAATATTAAATTAAAAAACACGACTCATTGAATTTTTTAATTTCTAAGTATACCTCAATGCACGGCTACCCTATTAGTTAAAAATAAAACATCTTACAAATGGTAATAATTAAGCGGAAAAAAATACACCGTCGCGACGAATATTTTTATCATCTTTCAGTATACCGACACTTCGATATATTTTTGACAAAAAGTTTTTTTCAACTTTTTTGTGGCTATTAAATATTAGATAATACGAAATCACATGTGATTGTGATACGAGTTTTAAATTTTCAAATCACAAGTCACATGTGAATTTTCATATTTGTGATTTTTCATGGCGTAAATTTTAATACTTGAAAAAAGAAAAAAAAAAGGCTTGAATAAAATTAGTTAAAAGTATATAGAAGTGCTCCTATAATGAAAAATAATTTTATGCTTAATATGATGATATAATTAGTATATATTATAAAACCCGTTTTTTAACGGGGTACAACGCATGTGTATTACGGAGTAATTAACACCTTAATTTCCCTTCCTATTGGTCTAGCAATTATACTTTGGTGTTAGTGGGACAAAAGGCACAATATTATTGGCTGTACAAATTAATCACTCTTATCGCTAAAGTGCCATAAGAACAGTACCACCCGTTATAATACTGTAGCAAACACTATTTTGCACTGTTTTAGACTGCATCACTCCGTTTTTCTAGACCTTTCTCTTATCACACACAAAATATCACACTTTCTCTATATCTCTCTCTCTCTCTCTCATAATTGTTTCAGATTCCACATTGTTCTACAAATTTCAAATGCATCTCAATGTTCCAAATTCATCCACCATCGATCCCATCGCCAACTAATCAAATCCATATACAAAATAACTGCTTCTCCAAAAACTATTAACCATCAATCCGGTGACCCAAATCTTCAACACCGGAATGAATAAGGCGGCCGAATTTAATACCTAATTATTCGATCTTAAGATGGTTTGGGTTGCCATGGAAAACGTTAAACAACAGGTGATTTCGTCAATTGGTAATCATCCCATTATTTTTTTTTTACTTTCTTAATACAGTAACAAATTTTTTTGTTATTTATTTATTTTTTCGTGCTGATGATGATGGGATTTTTTTTCCCTTTTTTTGGTCAGGCGTATGTGTGTTTGCAACTGTGGCGGCATGGAAAGGCGTGTACAGCCAGATCAGGTGTTGTGTTCGGAAGGTTCGTTTTGTGTTTTATTAGTTGATTTACTGTTAGGAATTAATTGGAAATGATGATTAGAGATTTATCTAATAATTGAGCATAAAATAAATCGGTGAGATTTTCAAAAGTAGACTCCCATTTGTGAGTGTAAATTGAAAGATGTTATATGTGACTTTTTGTTGTGTTTGTAGGCTGTTGGATACAAGTATACAACTGTAATCAATTCCAGTTGATAAATATTGGTCGGTGCGTGGGACTTGGTGATGTTGCTGTTATTAGCTTACCAGCTTACCTTACGGGTGTCCAACTCATTGTGCTCTTCATCTGTGTGGTTGTATTTTAATAACAGGTATGTATTGATTGGATAGTTGAGTTTTGAATGTTAAACTATATCTTCGTACTCAATGGGAATAAGGATATTCTTTTGAAGATAAAGAGGAGATTTTCATTGAGTCTTGAGTAGTTTAGAGTTGTGTATGTTGGTTCTGAAAAGGTTTGGTGGCGTGACCAAATGGCAACCAACAAAAGATGGTCACGTTAGTGAGTTGGTATGCAAATGGATTACATACGAGCCTATACATTCTTACTGCTTTGTATTACTGTAATACATAATTTTAAGATATATTGTAATTATACTTTATGGAATTCGAGTTCGTTTTGGGTCTATAACTGTATTTTTGTATGTATAGTAGTATATAAATGTCTAATAATCGATATATTTTCTCATGAATATTAGTGGTTAACCTGGCCAAATCCTAAACGTTAGTAGATCGGTAATAAAAATTACTGAAATTTAGTACTATATAAGTATTAACAAATTTATGATAAAATCATAATCAAATATATGTATAATCAGATTAAACATAATGCATATGCTTAGGTCACATGTAAGTTCAAATTAGAAATGATGACTTTGTCATTGGTTTGTTTGTACCTAACTTTGGTCATTTGTTGGTTTTCCTTAATATTTGTTTTCTTTGGCAGCCACCACTTGGGCGTATTGCTTATGGCTCGATAAGAGAAGATGCTTTAAAGGGGAATGGCAATGTAGTTCTCTGATTCACACGTTCTGTGTTCTATTGAGCCTATCGTATCTGACCACCTATTTGTCCTTCTACCGTTCTTCCAAAGGCAATCATTTGAGGAGTTCATTGGATGTGGTTTGCGGACGACTAATACAAAAGATAACGAAAAGTTCCACATTATGATTTTTTTTGCTTTTCCTCCGGCGATGAGACTGATCACACCAATCAGCACGAAAGCTGTCAATATCCTGGTGAAATGCTCCACTTTCCTTCTTTGCCGTCAGTTTATTTCCTTTCTTTAAAACCTTTTTTTTTGTTCCACACATATATCCTCAACATTGTTTACTAACTATTGCAGACGCGCATTTTGGACAGGAAGTGGTTCATTTTACCAAAGGCATAGGGCGTGATTCAGGTAATGTTTGTAATGAATCTGCAATTGTGTCTCACCATACATTTTTTATATTAAAACCCAAGTCTTTTAACCAGAGAACAACGGTTAAAGTTTTGACGTTACTTTACAATAATATGAAGGTAACAATTAATTCAGGGAATGCTCTACATATTTGTGTTATCGGATTTGTGTTATTGTATCCTACAGGTATGAATATTGTTTTCGGTTAAACTTTCCACTGTATCGTTGACTAATATACCTGTTCTTTGATCTAAAGAAAAGTTTAGAAACATGGTCAACTTTTATGAGTTTGTATATATTCAGATAACTGACGAAGATATGCAGGACGCGTATGAGCCACCGTTTCAAGCTGGATGGCAGGGAATTGAAAATAGATTGCAGACATGGTAGTATTGCCTACGGAGAATTCGTTGCGAGGTAACACTTACTGAAACTGTGATATTTTACATCCATGCCTCAAAGTATCACGTCCACGTTTCAACAATATCGCGCTAAAAATGAAAATAGAAAAGAAGTTTCATTGGTATTGCAATGTAATTCATAAATCAGAGGAACCGTATAACATGCACAAAATAAAAATATTGAACTCGATCAAAAATAATGAAACCTGTAATATTTTGAAAAAATTTCGTTGACACGATATTTGAAATACATTTTATTTCACCTGTGTTATTTTGGAAACAAAAGGTAAAAATTTGACAATTAGTTTTGCATATCATAATGTTTAACTTAAGTTACGCATAGTTTTTTTGAAGAATGAACGGGTCATTTAGGAATGGGCTTTATAAAAATGGGAGTGTTTAGGAGCGAGAATTCTACTTGGGTGGTTGTGTTATAAAGTCAGCTGCTCTCCATTAGATAAGGTTGTTGATTATCATTTCAGAAAATGAAAAAAAAAATATTGCAATTTTTTTTTAAACTTATTGTTTTTAATAAACTGAACATGAAAGATTTCAGAAACTGCCCCTTCTTTAGCATTTCCTCACCTTTTACCGATTACTAGCCTAAGTGTGTAAACATTTGCACACTTTTGAGCTACTAGCTGAAGTAGCTAATCTTGAAGAAGAAGTCTGATTATAACTTGATGGGGTTGGTTGTGTAGGCCAGTTATACTAAGACACGATGGGTTAAAGGGCTTCTATAAATGGTTTCGGAGGTTAATCCGACTGCAATCGCGAATGCTATAGCTGGACTAAGTGCAACCATGGCCGTTCAGTCAGTTTGGACACCAATTGATGTAGTTAGCTAGAGACTAATGGTTCAAGGTAGACATGGTGTCAAGACCATGATGTACAGTGGAGATACCGATGCTTTCCACAGTATACTCTAATATTGCCATCTCTCTCATTGGTGCACATACTCACTGTAAGTTTGAGCTACCATTTTAATAAACAATCTCTCAAAATAACACTGTGATACAAAGCAAATGTGCTTCCTATATGATTCATGACATTCTTATTAGGATTGTTTTAACTTATGGCGTACTAGGCTGAAGTAGCTTATCCAAAATAGGTGGTCGAAACCGCAACTATAATGGACGGCCTGATGCAATGCTTATAGTTGCAAGCTTAATTAAGTTAGACGTTTGCATATTGCTAAAAATAAGAATGAATCAGGATCAGTACTAAATCTATGTGTATCCTTCCTAAAGCTTTGACCTTATTGGTTGGGGATCTTTAACGCTTTAAACTTTGCAGATTTAACTCAGAACCATTATTTTGAAATGTGAGAACTAAGGTAACATTCGAGTTTAGCATTATTTGTACTTCAAAACAGCATGTGGTTTATGATTGTGCAAATCGACTTGCAATATGTCACAGGAGGTGCAAATTACTTTTGTATTTGTCATAGGTTTAATTATTATTATTATTATTATTATTATTATTATTATTATTATTATTATTCATTTTTCTACATACTACGATATAAATTTTGATTCGTTACAGGTTCAAGTGGTAATTGCAAGGTGGCATTGCAGTCTCTGCCATCATTCGAGTTACTATAAGATTAACGGCTTAAAATGCCAACGAGATGGTAACGGATACTGATTTTGCAAAGTGTGTGGAATTGCAGAGGTATGAAGCATTGGTTTTTCACAAGATAGGCTGTATATTTCTTGCTTGCATGTTCAATAATAAGATCAAAACCTTTTATTAAGCAACACAAAAATTTTTGTCAGTTATTCATGTGATTTGAGGCCAATGATGGAAAGCCCCTGCATCTTTATAAGAAAGTTTTGTGTGTGTTGACTACGAGAGCTATTGGAGACTATTGGAACCCCTGCTGATATGCCACATATCCGTATGCAGGCTGCTGCAACATTACCTACTGCCTAATGTGTATGCGCTATTGGTCAGTCGTCATGTGTCCATGATATAGGAGACCACTACGAAAAGCTTGGAGTAACCATTGTTGGTATTTGGTAACATCAATTTATAATTAACTGTGCATTAGTGTAATTTGATACACATTGATATTGTAGGTTCATCGTTACTCCCATGTTGTTTAATGTAATACACAATTACCACAACCTGATGTATATTGGAACTCCCTCAATTTATGTTAATATATGGTGCTGTGTGTAAGAAGTTTCTGTTTTTTTGGCCACAAAAAAGAATATTCTGATTGGCACGCCTTTTTAATTTGTTTCTACAACTGTGGTTTTCAAGTTTAAGAAATTTCTGTTATACACATACTAACCTTTACCAAACACAAGCTGTAAAAAAAGTAAACGCAATATATACATATTAACAACAAATTCATTTGACAAAAATTGCACCTGCATATGCACTATCGCAAATGTTCTGTGCATCAATAAAGCATCCCGCAGCAACGCGCGGGCAAACCTGCTCGTTACTCATAAATATTGTGTGGCATGTCAATTTGACCCGTTTTAAAAAGCTTAAGATCATAGGTACTTTAAGATCAACCAATTCTAACAAACCCATTTCTTATTATTTACTTAAAAGTCTCAAACAACTCCGGCACACCAATGGACAATAGCGAAGGTTTCGTATCTATATACCTTTGCAACTATCTTTTTAGCTATGACAACCCGACTCTAGCTATGATAACCTACATGGCTACATGTATGTTATACAGTTAGGAGGTGTTTGTTTTAGCTTATTTAACAGGATTATGAGCTTATTGGAAGTTTGCAAAACCAATGAACTCATTCTCAATAGCTTATGAGCTTTACCAGATTGAGCTTGTAACTCATTTAAGTTCATAAGCACAAGCTGGTAACCTGTTAAAAATGAGCTTATTGGCTCACTCCCTTAACATCTTTATACCGTGTGACAACATTCCTTGATATATCTAAGCAGATGGAAAACGAGCACAAGTCCATGAAATAAAGCTTTTACTTACTTTGACAGATATAATGAAGGCACACCGAGATGAATGAAGTGTTATACCATTCAATATAAATGGTCAAATGATAAAAGGTTGACCATGCAATCGAACACTTTTATACAATTTGGGTATGTAATATCATCACATATTTCTAATTGTAAAAAGTTACAAATAATGTTTTAGGATACCATAAACCCCTTCTAGACCTGCATCTGCCCTTGGGCGTATAGATATGCTAAAAATAATACAACAGTATATGTTTCAAGTTCCATTCCTCGCATCATTTTCATGCTGGTCATAGGTACCAGTAGAGGATGTCACTTGTTGCCTGAGCAATCAATGAGGTTGCTTCTGTATTTAGCTAAAGAATGTAGGTATGTAAAGTATCTTCAATAGTATGGGACACAAATATCAATTTGAGGTTAGGTTGAGTCGTGAATTGTCAGAAAGTCGATTACGCATGGATATAACTGTTCTGGTGCCTGCAAGTTTACAGTAGTTAAAACATCACTGGTTAGGTCCAAATTTGTTTCAGCTTGACAGCTTCCAACTATTGGTCTGAGAAGCAACATATATGTGATATAGGACCCACTAGGTATGCCGTGACTTGCAAAAAGAAAGAGACATTAATCCAGAATGGGTCGAATAGGTTAGGTAAAAACGGGTCAATTTGGATTATATTACATTGATAATGGACAAAATACGTAAAATTACAAAAAAATAGCTTGAAAGGAAACGAATAATAAAGATTAAAAATCGCTAAAGTATATTTCAATGTTTAAAATATACTACAATATGTTACCAAAAATAATCATATCTTTGTTATAATAAATAATTTTTGTATTTGTATTTGTATTTATTATACTAATATTGTAGATGGACAAAAAAGTGTTGGAATATAGACCCAATTCAACTCGAGGTGAAACATAATCGAAATCAACCCATTAACAAGTATATAGGTCCAAATTGCCACTTAAAACAGTAAATAACAATTGCTCAAAGAAAAGAAAAAATAAAATAAAAGATAACAACGTACCAAACGACCTCCAACAAGATCATAGTGAGCATAGTGTGGCCCGCCCGGCTCACCAAAAACTTTGTACATGGCTAGATGTTTTGGAACTAGTTTGATTGTTTCTGTTTTCATCAACCCCAAAAAGAAAAAATTGACTCACATTGATTAACACGATACTATGTATATAGAATGAAACAAGAAAATGAAATTAAAGTTTTGGTAATAATACCGTATACAGCTTCAGGTGGACAAATGATATCTAGGTCACCTGCAATCGCTAAGACAGGAACATCAATTTTGCTGATATGATCTTTGTAAAAGAAAGTCCCACTTCTGTCACGTAATCCACCTTCTTGAAAGGCTGTTGTTAGCTGCAAAAGTAGCTTGGCAGGCACGGTACCTGCTCAAGAAAAGAATAATGTAAACAGAAGCAACTAATTTAATTTATCAAAATATGATTAGCAAAACCATATTATTACAATAATATTATGAATTTTGAATAAGAGTTTTAGGAGGTTAGTTTTACTAGAAATACAATTTAGTTACTTTAAACCCGTTTAGCCCATTCTCATTATCTTTCTAGCCACATTTTTTTTATTTGGCCATTTTGAGATAAAACATCACCCGTAAAGCACTGCTTATAAGAAAATGGGTAGAAACAGTCATGGTTGACTGGTAGTCCCATGTATCAATCTCTCATAAAACTCCATTTCCATTTACTATGCCATATTTCCTCTTATACTGAATCTGAGTTTCAAACAAATCCTTGTGGAACGTCAGATGAACCCTGTAATAAAGTGCGTTTGTGGGGCTGTCTTTACGCAACACATTCTAACTTTGAGGCCATTCTTAAGACCACTAGTCACAGAACTTGGTTATTTCACTTGATTGATGGGATAAAGGTGTCTAATATCTTTGCCCAGATTATATGGTAAGGTTTTCCAGGTGATTCGTAATCTCATGATATCCTATTAGTGTTGAGATTAAGTGTCACTCCAACTTTCTTAATTTAATTTTGGAGGGGTCATCAACGTATTTATCTAATAAGATCAAAGTACCAATAAAATGGAAAGCAACGACGTAACCCCACCACACACACACACACACACACACACACACACACACACACACACACTGACACACACCACTCTAAATACCTCAATAGCCTCAATCCATCCCAACTATAGTCAACCTTTTCTCAGTTACTCGTGTTAACCATTGGGAGTTTGGAACAATGGTTACTTCAATAGTCATGACTGTGTCGCATAACTGTGAGTCCATTCTATCATTATATGATAGGTGATGGTATGCAATTTGCTGAGCCCCTTATACTTAAGGAGAAGCAGTTGTTACACTAACCCATGTCACATACATCAAAACAAAGCCACTCCACAGTAATCCATTAGTACTACATGTGTCACCTACAGAGAACTCAAACTAATCATACGCATATCCAGTTCAGCATGTACGACATTATGCTTCATCTTGAAGAAGAGTGTCATCATCAAGGATATATCGTATTCACTGTGATTTTAGGGCTTATTTCCTGGCCCATTCGGTCATCTGTAACCTATATATCACACAATATAGGATTCAAACTTTCCGAGTAAAACTCTTGCATGCTATAAATTGTGCTGTGGCTGGATCTGCCTGTGACCCACAATTCGGTCATCTGTAACCTATGTATCACACAATTCGGTCATCTGTAACCTTACACAATATAGTAAGGTACCCTCATCTGAACAATACCAAGTATGTGTCTTATACTGTTATGATATCCAATATCAATCAATCTTACAAACTAAACAAGCAAGTTAAAAAATGCAGTGACAAAAAATGGAGAAAGAAGATTATTCATATACACACAAAATAAAAGGGCACATAGGTGATTTACACATAAAAAGAAAGTTGTGAACTTACAAAAGTTGGTCATAACAAACTTCTCCATCAGCTCCGGATGCACCATATCCTGTGCAGTAATGAGACGATTTAACCAGGACATAACGTATGGAGGACGGGAAGCAAGAGGATAAGCCGCTGCAAGCAATGCACCTAATGGAACAGCTGGAACACTCAAGGCCTGGGCTGGATCTGCCTGTGACCCACAAAAACATAACTCAATCATAACTCTGACGAGCATAATACACAAAACAAACAAAAATACCGCATGAAATCAAGGCAAATATGTCACGTTACCAGGGGTAAGAGTAATTTGAGGGTTGAATTTGATGTAGTGTAATCAAGTGAAGACCCCAAAGTAACGATCGCAGCCAACTTAGAGTCTCTTCCCTCGAAAACTTGTAAAAAAAAAGAAGAAACAATATTTAAGTACAACTTCAGTATTCCAACTGCACAGACCAATGACTATTCATAGTCTCATGATCCTCAAAAGAAATGTTGTGTATGACAACTGATGCACCCACTGAAGCAGAGTTTTACACAAATGATACTAAGAGAAACTCTTTTTGCTTCAGAACATCAAAAATTCCGATGAATAAAATAGCACATTTAGTGGCAAATCTGATTATAGGTGGAGATGAAAATAACAAATAAGACAAACATAATACAAATATCACCCTCAGATCATTAATAAACGGAACTGTATGTATTTATAATTGTATAGTACAGTAATTTCTAAAAAAAAATGGTTGAATAACGCCATTAATGTAGACAGCCAGAATATCAGAAGAGAAGTATACATCTCATACCATTTCGAGCAAGCATGGAGTAGAGCAAGATACCACCCATGGAATGGCCAATCGCGAGCAACTTGCCGTCTTTCGGGTTGCACTGTTTCCGTATGTATTCCATCTGTTTTACAGACACCAATAACAAATATAAGATGTCTTGGGCAGATAAAATATAATTGGTTTCAAAACTAAAACAATTTATTCATTTGATTTGTGACATTACTGCTGTAGGGACGTCCTCTTCTAGGTAGTGGTCAAAGTCCCAGTTATATTTCCCAAGGAGGTCAATTTGAGTTTGGAGGTTTTCAATTGTAGAAGAAAAGCGATCAAGCAAATCCGTGAACGGTGGAGACACTGATCTTTGACCTTCTTCGATAATATCTACAAGCCTTTGACTTAAATCTCTTATTTGGGTAGCAATAGTGGAATTTTGTAGAGCTTCAGGAGAACCTGAAAGTTATACAAAGACATGGTGTAAGAATCAACAAAAAGGAAGCCGTAACCTGTAAACAGAGGTGACAAGATGGGCCGGTAGGGCAGGTTTTGAGACACATTTTCTTTAAGTATAAGTCAAAACCGACCGGATCGGGTTAAATGTCGCCTATTTTTTGCTCACGCTCAAACATATTAAATAACTAACGTGTTAATTATGGCTACGGAGACGATACTTTTACAATATAATCCAACTTTCTAAGTAAAACGATTAAGGAGGATGTACATATTTAGAGTAATCGTGACTTTCAACTATTTTGACCAGTTCCCCTTTTAGCTAAATTATTTGGCTCGACTCGTTTGAGATAAAACATGACCCAAATCGACCCATTCATAAGCAAACGGGTTGAAATTGCCACCTCTAACAGTAACACATCAATTGCAACATAATAAACAATCCCTTATTGACCTTCCTTTATTAATACTGATAATCTCTCAGAAAAACGCTTAAATGTTTCTGTAAATGTCATCAACAACTGCGATTGATCAGATTCAGCCAACTCTTTCTTTTCTTCAGCTGATGAAATTTTACTTTGTGCAGACGAATCAGAACTGAGACCTGGCGGGTTTTGGGAAGAAACTCCATCCATCCGCTCAGAAGGAAGGGTGATTGGCTGTTTGACTTCTTTAGAGGCAACCTCTGAACTCAATCCAGCTCCTCGAAATTCAAGGATCCATGTATCAAACCCTTGACTGGACATGTGACGTGCAAATGAAGACTGTAAAACTTACCAAAGGTCAACACAAATAGAAACTAAATACAACATGTGAAAAAACTATAAACCCAAATAGGGTTTTGTTAACCACAACCCATGGGTTGTGTTTAAACATAACTTAATTAAAAAACTTGCATTAAATGAACACTAAACTCTCCATGTTTAACATCACATTCCATGTTTAAAATGAAAAAAGATGTATAATTATGGAATATACTACTTCATTTAATGTAAAATTTTTAATTAAGTTATGTTTAAACACAACCTATGGGGTTGTGGTTAACAATTATTAAAGATACAATGATAACCTTCCTTTCTATATAACTAATTTGCCATAATGACTAATATAACTTTCTGGTGTGTGGTTGATGTTTTGATGTTTTTTCCTTCCAATTATTCAAGATAAAGTCATCCCCAAATTCTACTTATACACAAACAAAACACCCCTGCTCTTTCTTTCAAATCAAACCTTAATGACCCACAACCAAAACCAAACCCATTAACCTAACTGAAAAATCTGTTTTTCCCTCCAGATTTAGATTTGGTGAATAATCTAACGGCAGATTCTGTTGAGGAATATTGGGATGAAAGTGAAACCGATATTTACAGACAATACTTTTGTGTAGGTTTTTACCCTATTTATTCCTATAATGAGAGAGAACAAGGCAGTCAGGATTGGAAAGAGCATAGTGGATTTACCGTTGACAGCAATGAAGTAAACCAATATAGGTTCTTCAGTTAACATCTTATTTATGAGCCTGTCGGTGGCAAGAAAGCAGGTGTACACACACATATAGCTTCTCTCACGGGTCCTCAAATATATTTGATTGTGTTATACCACTTATTTCTTTAGTTCTTAACTGCTTATCATTTTCTGGAAAGAAAAAAGGCATCAACTCACTTATTCCCGTGGATATAAGCTTGATGCAACACAATAAAGAGTTTGGTTGGCAGGGCATGTTGACAAATGAGTAGTTTACAAGGTTGAATATAAAATTCATTGTCAGTACCTTCCACAACTTGAAGCAGTTCTTCTTTATCTCATAGGTCAGTTACTCACATATCTTGTGTGTGTACTTTTAGGGTTACACCCTTATAGGTCATATATACATCGCGGACTACTTCAATGAATAGAGACTAATGGAGACAAAGTGATAACATTGTTAAGTGGCTCTCAATGAAAAATCTTAGCCCATAATTTTAGTTTACATCCGTTAGTAAACCTTGAATGGGAACAGGTAACCGAGAAACAGTGAAGCGTATTCTAATGATAAATCAAGGAGTCTTCTCGAAAGGATTGAAAGGCGATTAGTTTGCAAAGGATCCTAGCCTACCTAAATGGACAATGAATACGTAGGAAGCATGCTGAAAGTGGGTTATGTAACGAATGTACATATATGTTAAATTAGTCGGAATGTCTAAACCGTCGTCTCTTTGGCTATCACCTAGAATACTCCTCTCAGAACTACTAAGAAATTGGTGGGAACCGAAAGCAGTAGGAATAGAATAGCACCAAAAGAATGTTAAAATATTCAATCTCTTCTGTTCTGTGCCCCACTTTTTTAGTTTACTGGTACATGCTGAAAACGCAGAATCTAACCTAAAAAGGGCTAATCAGGATGACAGGCCTTTGTGTGATTTCATTGAAAAAGTATTCACTTCCTAACACTATGTAAAGTATGATGAAGCACAAACAGAAACATAAGTTTGAACTCACCCCAGGATGCAGATCATATCCAATTGCATTAGTTCCAACTCCACTCAAAAGCAGTAGTGGATGATTCCTTGGAGGTGCCTACAAGTAATAGACAAATATAATGAATCAGAAAACTCACTCCGTCATCTCCTTTTTTTGTTGCAACATCACTATTACTTTCACGTAAAGCAACATCAACTATAATCCCCATTTCAGTTTAGAATTTGCAGTCATTTTCAAAATCCCCAATCTTTTAGCACATATCCTAAGTGTCCTTAGGAGTAATGACATATTTTGAATATATTCAAATCGATGTGTTTAGTTGTACTTACTGCAGAATGTGAAGAATACGCTTAAGCCAAATTATATATGAAAAGACACAAAATTCTAAGTTACTGCAGTTGACTATATCCCAACATATCTCCATACAAACACCCATAGTAAGTTCTTTAAGATGCAAAAAATAGTGCAGATTGAATACAGCGTCTATTGGTCTCTGTAAGAGTCATCTTGATGGTAATAAAGCATATATTAGTGCTTCAAAACATAGATCTTTTTATAACACTAGAGATAATTGGTTCTTCTTAGTGTGGTGGATACACATAGATTCATTGCATAGGGAGTTTGTGTTCTCGAGTTTCATAAACAAGAGAAAAGAAAAGAAATTAAAAGAAACTGAAAATCCATTGTGTTCTCAAGATCTGTTTAAGGAAGAAAAGAAAAGAAGAGGGAGGATTTGGAATGAAGATCTGGTGTGTTTTTTTGGTTCACAATCTTCTTCCCACTTTTGGGAGGAAGAGGAAAGAAAAGAAGAGAAGATGAGTTGATTCTCTTCTCTTCTCTTCCTCTACAAACTAAACTCGAGAACACATTAGGGTTTAGGCAATGCCTCCCAATATGAGGTAAATCTTCTTTTATTTGTGCATCTACTCTTGTAGTTTGAAAAGAAAATTTTAACTTAAATATTTAAAGACTAGTTGGGGTAGTAAGAATTGTAACTTACTACTTCAAGACTTCCAATTTACTCTTGTAAAGTAACACCTAGCTTTTCTTTTCATTCCCTCTCAAACTTCAATATTTCCCATTAATCTAACTCCAAAGAAATAAATTCTCCCAACAAGTAATTATTTCATTCTCCTATTTGATTTTCAATCATCAAGCAAACTATATTACTTTCCCTAATACCTACAAAAGTTTCCTTCTCCATACAGCAACCATTCCTACCCCCGCAAAAATTTGGATAAAAAGAACATGCGAGTAGAGAATCAAGAGGATTGATAGTGTTGGCGTCGGCATGAATTTATGAGTATTATATACTTATATTATTGGCGTAACTTGATCCGTCAAGATCTCATTCCATATCCAGTTCGTACCTTGAGAAATTAACTTCTACACTTGTGCATAAATGACTTGTATTTACGGGATTTGGGTTTCATATTAGTAAAGGCGCTAGTTAAAAACTTGGCTCTTATGAACTATAATCCTTTGCTGCATGGTCACATTTTGATGTCACGCATTTAACTATAAAAACCTAAGCAGCTGATAGATTGGCGGATAAATATAATAATTTGACCACCCATGGGAATATCATGATTCATGAGCATGTCATTATCACACCAATGACATGAAACCTACCCTAAGGGTTTTCTACAACATTTCCAACTACTTTTTGACTTACGACAAACCTATCATTCATACCCTAGTGTTCTGTGTGACACATATCCAGTGCCTAATTAGTCATAATTATGATAGTGGAAGGCGTCTTTGATATGTTATACTGTAATGAATAATCATGGGCGTGCGCACGCACACATACAATCACATAAAATAAACAAATTAATACGGCCGTTAAAAACACATACATATATATGTTATATATTAGGCTCACATATACACCTACTGACCTACACACACTCTTGCCTGAGGTCTTTCTCGACAGTCCCTTACCTTGGGGTAGGGATGTGACTGTAAACATCCTACCCTACTCCGGCAGGATTGGGTAGTGTTGTTGTTGTTGTAATTCGGCCGTTAAAAAATTGACCAAATTGTTCTTCGTCCGCATAACCAGTTAGCATCTTACTATAATTTAACAACGCATTCTCTTCATAACAGCAAAACCACCTCCAATCCTACCACATAAGCCCTTTAGAGTGTTTTCATAAAACAAACTATTTCTAGTTATCTTACATGAGGTTAAACTAATCTGTTTTCGATAAGAAGGTTGGGAAATGGGACCCGTTTAGTTAGCATATATAGCACAAATTACTTTTTTTACATCATACGTATCCTAAAACCTTGGAATAAACACAGAGTCAAGTCAGTCAACCAACGCTTTCTACCTGATTACTCTCTTTTCGAGCCTAATTGTATTGTTTTACCCCATACGCAAATCCAAACAATATCTCCTACTCATTTCCGCTTATCTCACTATCTAATTCCATTTCACTTCAACACTTATCCGCATTCATTTCTTATAAAAAAACATAGCGCAAACATGAATTAACAATTCAAAAAATAAAAAACGCTTCCACTTATCTCCTTATTTTGAGTTCAACTTGGAAGCCACTTAAAGAAACTAAAATTACTTTTCTACCTGTCATATCTGTTATCCAACTATCTATAACTAAAAANCTACTCATTTCCGCTTATCTCACTATCTAATTCCATTTCACTTCAACACTTATCCGCATTCATTTCTTATAAAAAAACATAGCGCAAACATGAATTAACAATTCAAAAAATAAAAAACGCTTCCACTTATCTCCTTATTTTGAGTTCAACTTGGAAGCCACTTAAAGAAACTAAAATTACTTTTCTACCTGTCATATCTGTTATCCAACTATCTATAACTAAAAACGGATTCCGCTCGCACTTTCTAACGATTATTCCTTTTTTGCGTCTAATAAAATAAACAAATCCAAACACTATCACCTACTTTACTTTGCTTACACTAACGGCAAAAACTAATTTGAGCTGAAAGTATAAATAATTATCTTATTCCGGTTAATCATTTAATTTCGCAACTAAAATTATCTGAGGCGTTAAATTTTCATATAGTCATTAATTTAAGTAAACACATAGTAGCATAATAAATTGAATTAAAAATATAAAAAGTACTTGTTTAGGGGGTTTATAACGCCAAAGAGCTAATCGCCAATCGGAATTATGAATGGAGACATAATGAAGCTCATCAGCAGTACAAATCGGAGGCTTATCGGCTAATCTTTCCACAGCCGATGAAGCATGTAACGGTTTCAGCCTTGTTGTTGTTGTACGGATGTTAACTGGTGGTTTTGATTCTAAGCAGGAGCGTTTGGGGTTGTTATTGATGGAGTAGTATGTTGCTGCTATTTGTATTGCTGATCGGATATCTGATTGGAGGATGAACATTTTCTATTTCTATTAAAGTTTTTTGTTGAAATGGAATACAGCATGCAATTTTTGTATAAATCAATCAATAAAGTTGTTAGAATTAAATCTTGTATTGGCTATAACGCCTACTTCTACCTGTTTCTAGATGAAATTTATTTCTATTTAATATGTCGGATGAGATAGGATTTCAAATACAAGTATTCAGATAGGATAAAAAAAAATGTATAAAATTTGGTTTATATATAGTGTTTTGTTTTATTTAAATTATGAAATGTATTATTTTAATGCTTAATAAATTAAAAAATTAAATAAATGCGGGGTTGGCGGATCATAACGCTGAAAAGAAAATAAATGGAAATAAACATAAAAATCTTGTTTTCTCAATTTTTTTTTAAGAGAAGAACACTGTGTTCTTTAATTTACTTTTGGAAAGAAATGAAATGAAAAGTAAGTTAGAGGAAGGGAATGGATGAAAATAATATGATTGTTTCTCTTTCATCAACTTTTATCCCATAAATGAGATGGAATATTTGAGGCAAAAATACACTATATTTTCCCCCAATTTCATACGTTTCCACTCCTTTCCTTTTTCCATAAAATTGGAGAACACACAAAAAGTGACTTTGTCTCCATTCCACTCATTTTCTTTCCTAAATTTAAGAAGAAGAACACAGTGGAAAGGAAAAGAAGTGGAGAGAAGTGGAAGGAAGATTTGAGAGTTTTTTAGTCTAAAATCTTCCTCCCACTTTTGGGATGAAGATGAGAGAAGAGAAGAGAATTCTTTCTTTTCTTTTCTCCCCACTAAAACTCAAAAATTTACATATTTTTCTAAAATATAAGTTTTCAAGTGACGAGGGAGTTGTTTTTATGACAAGAGGCTATGGTTCAGCATTGCACCTAGTGCTCTAAGAATGAGAAGAAACCATAATCATGCATTGTAAGGTATTGGTGGTCACCCACATGCATATAAAACATGCACAATGAAAAAATAAACAAGTAAAGGTCGTGTAGACCAAATCCCAAATATACTTATATACCCCGATCTCCTAACCAGTTATATAAACTTAAATTAACACTTATAAAGGGTGTTTGAGGAATAGTTACTTCATCAAATGTAGTAACGTAAGCTCCTAAAACTTCACAGCTTGCACGGAATCGCCCTCTTCTTTTTCTTGATGCTTTAGTCGAATACTTTAGGGTTTCTTGGAGAGAATTACCACGTGAGTTGCGTCAAATAGGGTTACGAACCTATGCAAGTTGGAGAGTATGATAGTCAACTAGGGTTAGTCGACTATGGAAATCGACTAAGAGTTGATTTGGTCGACTCAAAGGGATTTGATCCCTTTGTGGGTTCGGTCGACTGAATTCAAGAGAAGGGGAGAAGGAATTTATGGTTTAGAGGACTAAAATGATTTCTAATTTAGTTTGTTTTTTATTTATAGTAAACGAACACGATCCTAATCTAATTAAAAGTTCTAGTAACAATTATCCTAAAGTGAATTAGGGTCTGTTTACTTTTTAATTGGGCTCACCAATTCCCTTGCATCCTCTGTCCACTAGTGTGGGAAAATCTCACACTCCTCCTCATTCAAATGCTTATATTAGGGGGTGTTTCTTTTTTTCCTTAACTAAGGCCATGTGGGTCCCATGTTTTATATGAGTCTCTTAATGGGGGGAGATCATATTTATATGCCTTGGGGATATAGAGCCACTAGTCAAAAAATGTGGGCTCCACATAAAAAAAAACATTATTAAAATACTTTGTGTGGACCCATTCCCTTAGCTAAGGGTAAAAGAAACACCCCCTTAGTTTGTTCAGGAAACAAATAATCCCCCTCCAAAGGGTCGGCCGAATACCCACACCACCCTTACGGTTTGTAGTTTTGCCTTTTATTCACTTATATATTTATCCCAGATAAATATATACACCTTCGATAATTACAGTTTTACCCCTCTACACGAATATTGTCATATTCTCATTTCATCTTCATTTTCATTTCATTTTGTTACTCTTTTCTCATTACTAACCTGTGTGTTCCATTTAGTGTGCACGAGTGTGACCAATCGGCATTTTTATGAGTACTAGTTGTGAAAGACATCGTTTTTTGCATACGTTTCATATGCACCTACAACAAATGCATGCATTTTTTCTTTCTTATTTAAAGTGTATGACTCGAAATTATTTTCTATCATTCTCATTTTATTTTTTATTTTTTTCACTAATCTCTTCCTATATATTTCAACATGTCACAAATTTTGAATGAAATATCAAAATTTTGTTACAACATTTAGTTTTAAATATTCTAACTTCTAAGGGTACAAGTTTTGTTAAGAGTAAAATTGCAAACAACATACTTGTGATTTGTCCGAATCGCACGAGTAGTCAGCAACTTTGACAGCGTAAGTGTAAATTTTGTGGGTAATTTTCTCGTTACTACGTTCATGGTCAAATTGAAATGACTAAATACCTGGATGAGGAGGGTATATTAGTTATTTTGTTTTGGTCAGAGACAAAAGTTGACCGAAGATTTCAATCAAAATTAATTAAGGCATTGGAACCATAGCAACCTATTTATATAGGTATAGCGCAATTTCAATCAAAATTAATTTCAAGTGAACGAGTCTAAATGTAACAAAACTGTTTTAATAAACAGACATTATCTACAACAAATCTTCCAATGATAACAAGTCATTTCTTTTTGGTGTTTTATAGATGCAACTGATACAGCTACAAGTCTACAACAACCATGGATTGGGCAAACAACCCCAATCTAGTGACGAATGCAATCGAGGAGCTCATTGGTGTGGTTGGTAAAGAGTCGTTGGGTTCAAGAAATAGCCCTAATAGATCACAAAGTGGACAAGTGTGATATTCCAAAAGGCACAACAAGCTTCATCAGCACATGGAACATTAACTAGGACTCAGATCTTTGGTAGGGTAGGACTCATATCTTTGGTAGGGATATATACATATGAAAACCCCAACTTGCTTATTTTTCCAAGATCTTTTTATACAGATATATGAGAAAGATGGGAAGGAAGATAGCTATGGACTGATTATTTACCAGTAATACTCGATATATATTTTAAAGGAATATAAGATTCCATGCTTTTTATAAAACAAAAATTATGGGTTCCATAAATAACACAAAACATCCGTATAAATACTAGTAGTATTTTAGCAACTTTTTGTTTTTGTTCAATTTGTAAAATGCTAAACAACACAACTTTCTAAAACGCCTAAAAAAAAAAAAAAAAAAAAAAAAAAAAAAGAAGAAGAAAAAGAAACGAAAACACACACACACACAACTTTCTAAAACTAAATATTCCATAATGACTTGAGTTCATCTTACTAAGACCAATTATTTATAGATACGATTAACTAACAGAGACCTACGTTGCAGCTTGAAAACTTGCAATACCTTACATATTTTCTTTCATTTTACCTCGAGACAGATACCCATACAACTTGGCATCGAACTCACCACAACTTTTCGGATTTCCATCTCAACAGTGGTGTGTGCGAGAGCCGGCGTGTTTTTGAAGTCTGGAGAAAATAAGAGCAAACATTACCCATAAAGCTAGCAAGCTAGAATCACAAGATTGCAAGACCCAACTACTTTCGAATAAGTTGATTGCTAAGTGAATGTTTAGCGCATAAGGCATCCTTAATCATTTCAAAGAAGTATTGATACATTTTGACATATAGTAAATACCCACCCGACATCCACAAAAAATACCCATTCCCACTGTTAATTTTGCCACCTACAAAGATTTATCATAGGTTTTGCCTATGATCCAACTACAATAACATGTAATGCAAGAGATGTTTCATAAGAAAGTAAATTTTCATGACTCTAGTAATACATACTCAAACCGCTGTTGGGCACTGAGCCAAGTATCAAAACAGCATCCAGTTACAGTTAGAGGGCAGATTAACCAGCTAGCAGGAGTTTGTATTTTAGAAAATTTGTTAAAACAATCATATTTCTGGAAGTTAGTAATTATATGAGGAACCGAACCTTCTGCCATGTTCATGCATCACGAATTATGTAATCCTTTGTCCAAAGCATTGTAGACAGTCTCTAGTGACATCCCTTCAATTATCAGAACCTTGTCCCTTGATTTTGAGCCAGCACCCAATGACACTTGCCTCTTTTTTACCCCTAAAACCTATTTTTGGGAACAAAATACAAAGAAACAAAGTACTGAGAAATGGATGAGAAAAAAAACTAAAACCATATAAAGTTCCATCAATTAATTCAAGTGTGATGTGTTCACAAGCATGAGTCAACAAGCAGCTTAGTAAATGCAAATCCGAATGTTCCACAGTACAGATATTCAGAATCAGAAGAAAAGCAGTATGCACTCATGCATAATATGTCCGTACAATGCACTAGGCATCTCACAAAAGCATGCCGAAATATTACAAAGAATGATACTGATAATGCATCAAGTCCATTCTTTATCATCTAAACTATGATAATGCATCAAGTCCATTCTTTATCATCTAAACTATCTAATCTCATATTTTAATCGAAGTCAAGACTATGTTGAAAAAGGGTTTGCATTGACTGTCTTGAGTATCATTTTTCGTCCATACAAATCTGCTTAATGCAACATGAGCTGTGCCTTAACCTGCTTAAGCCAGAGGTGTTTGCATACACTGTCTTGAGCATCATTAAGAGGTCACACTAGAATGCTATAAGCTCTATTTATTATTTTATTTCTATTGTATTCTCACTTTGCATAAAGCTTTTACAAGGTTTCAGTTTTAATCAACCAAGTTGTTTGTGATAGAATGCTTATTGTGTTAGATCTAATTACTCATTTTCTCCTAATTTTGAAAACTGTATACAAACTTTACGTATGAACATTATGTTTTGTTAGTTAAGCTCGACTCTTCTGTATTCAAATTTTATATACCGAATTTCACATATCAACTTAAAGCACTCAGGGTATTAGGCTATTAGCTCTTCTTATTGCCATATAAGTTTTGAAGTTTTGTTTAGCAACCAAAATGTACATTGTATAGTTGGAACACTAGAACCTCAATAAGTTCAAGAACGTATCTGAAACTAAACGCTAAAATCAAGATTTTAACAAGAAACAAGACCCCATCAAAAAACTTTAAGCACGCTAATAATAATAATATTCAATTAAAGTTTCACCATTAATCTGCAACTGTATAAACGTCAGTCTTAGCTTGAATAAAAATGTTGATATCATGACATAACACTCCTGCATCAAATATCTACGCTCTTCTAATATAACATGCCCCGTTAGACATTCATGGATTTGCTTATTCTTTCATAATAAACAAACACATACTCAACAAGGTATAGCAGTGATACAAAAACTGTACTCCAACGTCAAGAAAAAGGCTCACCGAACTTATGTAATCAAGGAGTGCAGCATTAGCTTCGCCATCCTTTGCTGGAGCATCAATTTGTACTCCTAAAGCATCATCATCGAAATCTATATTTGAAAATAGACTTAAAGGACCTCAAAGAGAAATAGTAGTCCACATGAAAATAAATAACCATTTGCTATATATAGAAATTACATACCTGTGATCGTGGCCACTTTCGAGCCAGGCTTCGCATGTATGGTGACAGCAACAGATGAAGGGGGAATGAACCGCATACATGCAGGGAATTTGGTACTAGATGGTGCTGCAGGTATTACCTCTGCTGACTTAGCTTTAGTTTTGCCCTTTTTAGCTNAAAAAAAAAAAAAAAAAAAAAAAAAAAAAAAAAAAAAAAAAAAAAAAAAAAGAAGAAGAAGAAGAAGAAGAAGAAAGAAAGAAAGAAAGAAAGAAACCGTTTTTAACTTTTGAGATTAACACAAATGTGAATCAGCATAACCTACAAGAACTTGTATCTGAGTTCCTTCTAAATTGTGAGGTGTGCTATTTGGGGACGGTAAGGGAGTAATGTCTATGTCCAGTAAAATTGTGAATTTGAGGTGGCCTTCAAATGAACTGTAAGCATAAGAGGCAAGCACTAGTGCACTATAATCATTAAAAGAGAATTCGAGTGGTAACTTAGTTCCTCCTTATTAATGCACAGCAGTTTGTATTGCAAATACTATTGGAAACTTGCCATCAAAAAGATGCAATAAAATCTTTCCAAAATCAAGTGTCAGTCAACATAATTTTCCAAAAAAGGTGTGTCCTGTATATTGCAAATAAGTAATTACCCCTAGCAGTCCTTTAGCAGAATCCCCAATACCCATAGTGGATCCAAGAACAAGGAGAGAATGTAACCCTTACGAATGGACTTGAACACACTTAAGAGAGTGGCAAGACATGAGTCATTCCAAACATTGTTTTTGCGAAATCCGATTGCTTGTTAAAATACAAGTTTTACTGAAGCACTGAATTGCCCATAGAACAACAACGTTTTTTTCCCAATCCGCCAGGTGCTTCCAATGCTTATCACCCAAACATTCATAAAGATATTTACAAAAGATTTGTCTTCATTTTATTTGATATATACTAGTTATTACATAGGATATCAGCATGACAGACATGCTAATCTTAACGGCATAGACTGCTTTTTTCCTCGCTCTTGCAAAAGTTCCCCCAACCCCCAAAACCAAGATTAAAGACTAACTAGGTGATGTACCATAAACAGATTTCAACAATGATACACCACAACTAAAACTAAGATGAGCATATGTTTCAGTGATTGATTCTAATCTAGGCTATCATTCCGAACAGTTCAATATCAACGTGTCTAACCAAATACCATGAGGGTACAAAAAGCCAAAAACGGAATATGCTAAGCTCAAGATGGGATATATAGTCCTGAAGACTGTAGCTAGCAGCGGTGTTACATACTGGGGCAACCTATTATAAAAGGTTTTCTTAATATTATCGCCTGCGTTTTTTAGTCTTTAAAAGAGCCGAAAACGGCTCAAACGAGACCGCAGACAGCCTATAAGAGCAGAACAGTAAAAAAAAAAAATGCACTTTAAGAGGCAGCACCGAAGTCTAATTCTTGCAGATTCTAATAGCGTAACACAGGTGCGTATCCTTTGAAGATGAATATTTTGTGAAAGTAATAAATCCAAGTAACCCGTTTACATGATGACTTTTGTGCATTTAAAAGAGAGCAGAAGCTTCATTCGTGGCATGTAACATTATGCGTAAATTAAACATACGAAATCGACCAACAGACATGAGCTAAAACTAGTTCTGTTTATGAATTCAGCACTAATAGTCAAATAGAAATAGGGCTGAGCAAACGACCCGAACAAACCGGACCGACCGAAGGACCGACCACATTCGGTCCGGTCCTCGGTCTTGGCTTTTTGGCTAATTCGGTCCTCGGTCCGGTCCGGACCACAAACGTATTATTTGGCCTTGTTGGACCGGACCGACCGACGGACCGACCGACGGACCGACCGGACCGACCACATTCGGTCCGGTCCTCGGTCTTGGCTTTTTGGCTAATTCGGTCCTCGGTCTTGTCGGTCCGGTCCGGTCCTGGACCGATGCTCACCCTTAAATAGAAACACTCAACCAACAATTATTTAAAACTTACAAAGTGCATCTATAATTTAGAAAAACGAGCACTATCTTCCTTTATACAGGTTTACACTATACAGCAATACGTACGCTGTCAAAACAATCTATTGACCTGAAAATATACCTTTGAATTAAGTAAAATTTTCCAGATTAATAACTGAGTCAAGATATGATTAACACACATACACCATTGCACAATGAAAACATTTCAAATAAGTTAAACATGAAGAGATGAAAGCAGGCAACTAGAAACGGGTTGTGTTAACGGGTATTTAAGAATATCAAAGACCAACGAGATAGGAAAACAAGGAGAGTTAATAAGTTTTCGGTGACGAATTAGGTTTGAATGAAATTTCACTTAGTGACGAGTAAGACAGGTATTGTATTGGATCACAGTCTTATACTATCAATCAGCTATGACATGAATGGTAACGAAATGTAGGCGGGCAACCGATTTATGCGATAAAGTCATTAGAATCCATAGTAATTTGGGTGAAGTTTCTTTTTGGGCAACCATGGTTTCCGACCTTTTGGCCAACTAATCTACGGGGTTTGAACACACCGCCACACAGCCCAGGAATTGAACTTTAGACCTGACACATGTTTGTTGGTATGACAAAACTATATTCTAACAATTATGATACTGAAACCTAAACATAATACAAACAGAATCAGAACATTAAACAAGAAAGGAAAAAGATTGTATAATAGGATTAAAAACCGAACAGTAATGTTGTTGAAAATACAAGACAATATTTAAAGAAGATAGCCGTCACCTTTACTGTCGATCTGCTTGGGTGTACCTTCGTTTATGCAGGAATTCTCAAAATCAGACTTACTGAGAGTGTTTGATTGCCCTTATTTTGTAGACAATTTTAATGGTGTGTTTGGGTGTTTGGGAAACAAGACCTTAGCGGGTGTTTGTGTTTGGCAAAGTAGGTTTTAGATAAATGACAAGAAACGAGAACTAAGGGTGCATTTGGTTTGTAAGTTGGATTGTAATTGGATTCGGATTTAGGAAATGTTTGAAAGAAAATAATGAAAAAGAAAATTAATTAATGTTTAATATATATATATATATATATATATTTAATAGGTTTTATATATTTATTTGAAAAAACCTAT
>LBNU01033487.1:42201-52445 GCA_014162995.1 Artemisia annua
ATGTTAAACAAAAGACAAGAACAAGATAGAATCAAACAACACATAGACATATTGAATGATTAATTGATTACTTATCTTCAATGTAACATGGAAGATCTCAAGGTAAAAAACCTTGAAAAAGTTGATAAAATTCGTCTAGGGTATCTCCCTAAAACGTTCCACCCTAATGACTAAAAATTATGAGAATATATATAGGAAAACAGATCTGACGGCGTCACGTTATAGCCTTGACGTCGTCACCTCGCCGTGCTTAGGGTTTCTTGATGGCCTTCTTGACGCCGTCCCCCTTTAATTCGTTCTGGCTTATCAAGACTTGACGGCGTCACATCCAAGCTTGACGCCGTCTGGAGTACTATTCCAGCAGATTTTAGCACTTTATCGAATTCTTCACTTTAATGCTCCAAAAATGTCCAAAATGCCAAAAGGAACGATTTAGGGCAATAATTGATCAAATAAATACGATTTAGGGCTTAAATGACCCTCGAAAAGCGGTACACTTTTCGCCTTATCAGATTTCTCCAAAGGGAAGAATGAGTTGTTAGAAGTATTGTTGTTAAGATCCCGATCATAATCTTAGGATCGTACGATTTTACGATACTACAAAGCAAAAACAATCCAGACCCTATGTAGGATCTTAGCAAGCTTAAGATCTACAAGATCCTGATGTTGACCATAGGATCTTATGATCTAATCTGATCCGATCTTACTTTTCTCGAACTGCAAACAAAAAACTACAAAGTTATGGATTATGTTTTATAGAATTTTAAAAACAACATTCATCTTATTAAACATTCCATATTCATAATTTATGACAACATTTTCATGAAACATTCAAATAATTTTGTGTTTATAATATATATATTTTTTATATATTTATATTAAAAAAACCCATTAAAATTCTTTCCTAATATAAATATAACATTTTTTAAGCTTGAAAATTTTTGATGCAAAAAACCTATATAATTAAATGAAAAAAATATGTAAATTATGTAATTCGGGTTATTTGGGTTGCCAAATTCAAATTCTGTTTTCGATTCGGTTTAATTCAATTTGAATTCGGTTCGGTTGATCGGTTTTCGGTTTTACCCAGAAAATAAATTTAACCAAACTAACCAAAACGAATAAATCTAACAACCCGATAATTGAACCGATGTAAAACCCTAACAAGAGTAATAAGTGATTCTTTTAAACCAGTGACCAATTCAAATAATGAACTGGAATTTCGAAAGTGGCTATACAGCCCTTGTGTTTTTAAGTGATCATTTCGTAAATATGTGTGGTACCAAGTATTCACAAATTTTAGTTCTTATAAAGTGTTCTAATATAATTATAACTAGTTATAATGCCCGCGCACGCGCAGGTTTTTTTTTAAAATTTTTTGAATGATATATTTTTATTTATTAAAAAACAAATAATTTAATCTTTGTTTTGTTTGATGTATATTTTTAATTATAATTTTTTATTATTAAAGATAATCATTTAAAAAGTTTAATCCTTTCGTTAGTTGCATCTTATCTTTATTTTTATGTTTATCTTCTACTTATATAGTATATCAACAAAACAAATTTATAAATTTATAAATTAAAAAATAATAATTAAAATATTACTTAATAAGGGAATGTTGAGTTTTTCAAAATGAAAAAGTCCTCACTTAGGGTTTTGTTTTATTATATAAAAAAGATGGGAGGTGATTTGCACGTACACTCCTCAAATTTATTAGCACACTCTAATTTAGTAATTTAGTGTTAATAACTATAAATGTCATTAAACTTATTTACTAAATATCATGGCCTCTTGATAATTTTGAAATAACATATTTTTAAGTGTGTTAAATTAACTTTTTTATCTTTACAATCGTTTATTTTGCTGAAATAGTAAACTTAAATCAATAAACTAAGAGTTCTAAAATTGTAATGACCTATAACTATTAAGTATATTACATCACAATGAGCGTTTTAAGAAAAGTTTTAAAGCATTTTAAAAGCTGGAGTATTACATTCCATTTCAACCATAATGAGTTTTATATATCATACTTACATAGTTACAAGTCATGAAAAGGTTCATCTTGAATCTATTTATAATTAAATGCAACTGTTATAATGTGAAAAAATTATTAAAGTTTTAAAGGTTTATGCATAGTGAATAAAAGTTTATAACACCAAAAGTTTTATAGTTTAAATGATACAATAACACTTAGCACAATCATAAAGCTTTACCATTGTTGATGCCTTTAAATGTGGGTACTCGCAATGTACATAGTCAGAAAAAATACTATATGATCTTGTGATCGTTAAAGTTGAAAAAATACATGTTCAAGAAATAAGGTCAAAATACTTTTATCTAACAACTACCAATATCTCATCGGGTTTTCGAATATTATCACAAGCTACCAACGTGATCTTCCTCTTTTTGCCGCTGCATAGCGTGGATATTTGGCGAGAAAACTATAGAGAAAACCATACTAGAATAGAAAAAAAAAAAAAAAAACTATGTAACATGTGCATGATATAAACTCTATGAAACAACATATGCTGATTCTTATGATTTATGAAAGCTTTAGAACACCGTTATGTCCCGAGGTGCTGTACAACAAATCAAAAAGTACGAAAATAAATTATATATTATTCTGAAGTTTAAATATTATGTTTTACAAAGATCATATAAGATACAACTAGAATAGTAGCTTCCTTTCTTAGACTTGATTCCCTGCGCTCCCATTGATTCATTCCGAGTACTGTTTAGCATTTTCTGGAGCTGCAACTTGCTGAGCCGAAGAAAGTTGTGCCAGCAACATTGCTGATGCAGGAGTCATGCTTTGATACTGTGAAGGCAATGGTGCAGCCACCGGGTGGTGTTGAGAATAATAAGCATTGTCTTGAGTCGGGTGAGCATACTCATAACCATACGTTCCGCCATTAGAAGTAGGCAAATGTGTAGGAGGATGATGTGGCATTTGAGAAACATTCATATATTGTTGTGGAAATTGATTGCTAGGAACTTGGATCATGCCTCCAGGTGCTGCAGTTGTGTATAAAGGATTTGGGACCATATCGGGTTTAGTACTCATTGGGATGGCGTTTTTGGTGGGGTAAAGTGGTGGGGTGGTTGCTGATGATGGAATAGTTGTGGGATTTGGGGCGGTGTCAGCTGGGTTGGGCTGCATTTGCATACCGTATGGATGGTTTTGTGAGACGGGTAGAAAGTAGAGTGGGTATTGTTGTTGGTCCATTTGTTGTGGTGGTGGTGTGTAAACTTGATAGTATGATGAGACGGGTTGTGGTGGTTGGTTTGATGTAGGGTGGTGGATGTATTGTGGTCGGGGTTGATAGAATTGTTGTTGTTGTTGTTGCTGTTGTTGTTGTTGTTGTTGTTGTTGTTGTTGTTGTTGTTGTTGTTGCTGTTGTTGTTGTTGATCTTGACTGAATTGTGCTTGTTGTGGCGGTGGTGTGTCCGCGTTATCATGGATTTGTTGGATTGGGATTTGGTAATTCATGGTGGAGATGTTAGTGGTGTTCGGGTGGATTTGGGTGGTTGCTGGTGGAGTTGGGGTGTCACGGTTTGATGAGGGGTTTTGATCTTGGGTAAATGTGGGCTTCGAGTAACAATTTGCAGATGCAATGCTGCTATCACTGTAAAATGTTTGATCAAACAACAAAATTAGGACTTAGTACTATGATGCGCTCAACATACAGAGTCAAACACTCAAACTGTTTTAAATATAGTTGATTTGTGCAACATTAATATGATACATGGTTAAAAGTTTTAAAACATTTCACTCCATTTTTTTAACGGCAATTTTTTCACATCCTATACCACCTATCTCACTTCATTTCACTTCATTTCTTATTCAAATGTTGTTATATGAATACATATATGGTCGTGCGCATTAATATGATTTTATGTATATGGTGTGCACATTGCTTTTTGTGTTGTGTGCATTATCTAACTATAGAAAATTGTTACAGAAAGACATTTTACATGTATTTCTCCCTAAAGTTCCTCACAAAAGGTTTTTTTACTTTCTTGGTTAACATGCACTATACAACCAATTTGATTGAGAATACCAATTAAAGATAATTAAGTTGATGAAAAAGTACAATGAATTTGGTAATCACTTTTGATATAAGTAACAAAATGATTTTAATATCCCATAAAAATATCTTGTTTGTGTTTGGGAAACAAGACCTTAGCGGGTGTTTGTGTTTGGCAAAGTAGGTTTTAGATAAATGATGCTACTTTACTAGAAACACGAGAACTAGCGCATTTGGTTCGTAAGTTGGATTGTAATTAGATTCGGATTTAGGAAATGTTTGAAAGAAAAGAAAGAAAGAGAAAATTAATTAATGTTTAATTTATATATATATTTAATAGGTTTTATATATTTATTTAAAAAAAAAAAAGAAAAAAAAAACGAATATATGTGGTGGACAAAAAGTCATCCAATAAAAGAAATGATGTGATTTGTCACTTTCGTACAAAAGCCACCCCACTTGGGTGGAATGAAATGCTTCATTCAAAATCTCTAACAGAAGTAAAAATAATGTACCAAACGCAGGATTCAAACAAACTTTCATTCGACACCCACCCACACCCGGTACCCAACAGGCCCTAAACACACTTCTTAGGGTGCGTGTGGTATATGGTAATCAGTGTAAACGTTTAATGAGGAATGGTATCTTTGATTGATTGCCTAAACATAATAGATCATATATATATAACTAACTACATTCAGAATATTTCAGATATGGGCTTGAGCCCGATACAATAATGCATTACGGGCTAACACTCTCCCGCAGTCAGAGCAGGAGGACACCGAACGCTCAGACTGGAGCGAAATTCCTCAAACAAAGCGGATGGCAATCCTTTCATACATATAAATAACTACATTCAGAATATTCTAGATATGGGCTTGAGCCCGATACAATAATGCACTACGGGCTAACAATCAGAATGAGGGAATACTTTCATTCGGAAATAAGATATTTGTTTTACTAATTTGATTCCAAAAATTTGCTATGATACTAAAATATAAAGCATACTCCATACCCTACCCAGTTGCCTCATATGAAAACTATCACACCTGTGGGACCTACTTTATACCCAAAGTCATACCGATTGTGATTCATAGAAGCATACTAAACGCACACTTAGACTCAACCAAATGATATTGGCAAGTCTAATGAGCGCTAGCACATCAGTGAATGGACACAAACACTATACCTCTTCGATGTGATTTCTCAAGTCTTTGTGAAATTACAAGTTTCACCATCATATCCTCGTTCTGCTAACATGGATTTTGATGCGCGGGATTGCGACCACGCACTAGGGTTTTACTTCTCAAGGGATCTTGAGAAGCTTGCAATCCCCACCAGGCAGTGTACCTGACCGATGTAGTATAGTGTAGTGGCAAGTACCGGGGGATTGATCGTTCTCTGCGGGAATAGTGTCNACATAATAGATCATATATATATAACTAACTACATTCAGAATATTTCAGATATGGGCTTGAGCCCGATACAATAATGCATTACGGGCTAACACTCTCCCGCAGTCAGAGCAGGAGGACACCGAACGCTCAGACTGGAGCGAAATTCCTCAAACAAAGCGGATGGCAATCCTTTCATACATATAAATAACTACATTCAGAATATTCTAGATATGGGCTTGAGCCCGATACAATAATGCACTACGGGCTAACAATCAGAATGAGGGAATACTTTCATTCCGAAATAAGATATTTGTTTTACTAATTTGAATCCAAAAATTTGCTATGATACTAAAATATAAAGCATACTCAATACCCTACCCAGTTGCCTCCTATGAAAACTATCACACCTGTGGGACTTACTTTATACCCAAAGTCATACCGATTATGATTCATAGAAGCATACTAAACGCACACTTAGACTCAACCAAATGATATTGGCAAGTCTAATGAGCGCTAGCACATCAGTGAATGGACACAAACACTATACCTCTTCGATGTGATTTCTCAAGTTTTTGTGAAATTACAAGTTTCACCATCATATCCTCGTTCTGCTAACATGGATTTCTCCAAAGGGAAGAACGAGTTGTTAGAAGTATTGTTGTTAAGATCCCGATCATAATCTTAGGATCGTACGATTTTACGATACTACAAAGCAAAAACAATCCAGATCCTATGTAGGATCTTAGCAAGCTTAAGATCTACAATCCTGATGTTGACCATAGGATCTTATGATCTAATTTGATCTGATCTTACTTTTCTCGAACTGCAAACAAAAAACTACAAAGTTATGGATTAAGTTTTATAGAATTTTAAAAACAACATTCATCTTATTAAACATTCCATATTCATAATTTATGACAACATTTTCATGAAACATTCAAATAATTTTGTGTTTATAATATATATATTTTTTATATATTTATATTAAAAAAACCCATTAAAACTCTTTCCTAATATAAATATAACATTTTTTAAGCTTGAAAATTTTTGATGCAAAAAACCTATATAATTAAATGAAAAAAATATGTAAATTATGTAATTCGGGTTATTTGGGTTGCCAAATTCAAATTCTGTTTTCGGTTCGGTTTAATTCAATTTGAATTCGGTTCGGTTGATCGGTTTTCGGTTTTACCCAGAAAATAAATTTAACCAAACTAACCAAAACGAATAAATCTAACAACCCGATAATTGAACCGATGTAAAACCCTAACAAGAGTAATAAGTGATTCTTTTAAACCAGTGACCAATGCAAATAATGAACTGGAATTTCGAAAGTGGCTATACAGCCCTTGTGTTTTTAAGTGATCGTTTCGTAAATATGTGTGGTACCAAGTATTCACAAATTTTAGTTCTTTTAAAGTGTTCTAATATAATTATAATGGGAGGTGATTTGCACGTACACTCCTCAAATTTATCAGCACACTCTAATTTAGTGTTAATAACTATAAATGTCATTAAACTTATTTACTAAATATCATGGCCTCTTGATAATTTTGAAATAACATATTTTTAAGTGTGTTAAATTAACTTTTTTTTTTATCTTTACAATCGTTTATTTTGCTGAAATAGTAAACTTAAATCAATAAACTAAGAGTTCTAAAATTTGAAATAGTAAACTTAAATCAATAAACTAAGAGTTCTAAAATTGTAATGACCTATAACTATTAAGTATATTTAGAGGTGGCAATTAATGCCCAAAATAAAAAAAAAAAAAAAAAAAAAAAATTGGCTAATTTTGACTACTTTGTAAGAGATTTGGGCACATTTAGCCTCCTCCTTTTTTTGAAATGGGCATATTTAGCCCATTGAAAAGTTAAATGGGCACTAACGGGCACATATTCTCTCTCAATTGGAGAAAATTATAATTGTTTTTGAAGAAAAACTTACATATATAATATATTCAATTTTAAAATATAAATGAGATATTACGTTTAAGAAATTTATTTCGTCATTTTCGGTCTTGTATAAAGCGATTGTATAACACGTGCCCGTGCCCGTTCTAGCCCGTGCCCATTCTAGCCCGTGCCCGTGCCCGCCCAGCCCGCCCGTTTTGCCACCTCAGTCAAACTGTTTTAAATATGGTTGATTTGTGGAACATTAATATGATACATGGTTAAAAGTTTTAAAACATTTCACTCCATTTTTTTAACGGCAATTTTTTCACATCCTATACCACCTATCTAACAATACTTCACTTCATTTCTTATACAAATGTTGTTATATGAGTACATATATGGTCGTGCGCATTAATATGATTTTATGTATATGGTGTGCACATTGCTTTTTGTGTTGTGTGCATTATCTAACTATAGAAAATTGTTACAGAAAGACATTTTACATGTATTTCTCCCTAAAGTTCCTCACAAAAGGTTTTTTTACTTTCTTGGTTAACATGCACTATACAACCAATTTGATTGAGAATACCAATTAAAGATAATTAAGTTGATGAAAAAGTACAATGAATTTAGTAATCACTTTTGATATAAGTAACAAAATGATTTTAATATCCCATAAAAATATCTTGTTATTGATTATTGTGTAGTTTAGCCTGTTCACACATTAAATCTAGAAAAACACACACTGAATTTAGTGATTACTATTAAACTAATAACAAATGAATAATCAAATGTGATAAGTACAGTACAATGAATTTAGTAATCACTTTCAAGGTAAGCAACTATCTTAGATTAGAAATCAATTATAAGCATGTTGTTATTTACTGTCATTTAACATTAATTTATAGAAAAAGATGTCAAGTTGTCTTTTAAGGGTATGAAGAGATCTAAGAATTTGTAAACCTTAATGAGGACACATTTCAATATTTCATGCTTGAATAAGTCTATAATATTATACCTCTTCATAAATAATGAGATAATACAACTATAAACTTTTAAAAAAGTTTATATTCTAACAAGTAAAAAACAGTGAGTTCTAGTTTTAATTTATTCATAATTAGTCAACTTTAGTTATCATGTTAGAACCATTTTTAAATTAACCAATTAAATAAATCAATTTACTAAGATACCTTGCTATGGAATCAGGTGAATGTAAACCATACGCGCCACCATGTTTCGACTCAGGCGAGGGCAAACTATAAGCATCATGTCCAAATTTCCTTTGCACTGGCTGGAGCGGGAGTGGCGGCTTTCTCAAGCAGCCACTTGCTGCTCCAGCATGCTCCAATCTCTCCTCTTCCCCACCCCAAGCACCACCACCACCAACAACATTATTCACAGCAACAGATTGCTGAGCACTGCTAGTATTCACATTCAGCTGGCCCAACTGCTCGTCCAAACCCGCCATTTGATTCATATGCTGATCCACTCTCACCTTAATAGGAGGCAAGTTCGACATGGAAGGAGATGAAGAACTCGACCCAAAAGACGAATTTGTTTCAACTAAAGGAGAATCTGGCAAGTTAAGATGCACGTCTAGACGACGCCTTTGTGTCTCGAGTTCCATACTATTTTCCCTATCTTCTGAAACTGTCCCATCTTTATGCTCTAGTAAGTTATCTATATTAGCCGAATCAGATAGCCCTCTAGGAAGCAATCCTGCCCCGTTTAACGCGTCTACAAACCACGTTTCTGATTTAGCATCGTCAAGCAAGGATCCCACTGAGGCTGCAGTGTCAGGTTTTGACAAAAATAGAAATAAGCGTAATCTTAAAGGTTTAGCTGAAGGATTAGACGCGTTTAATCTATCGTATTCTTCGATCATGTTGTCTAGATCCTCGTCCGTAGTTACGGACACGAGTGAGTCTAGATCTTCACTAGGGAGCTGGTACTTGAGACTAAAGTGGCGTCCATGGAGCAAGGTGGTGGAAAGACGTGAGCATAGATCCGCTAGGGATGTGTGGCGATCAGCTACTACAATGCGCGTTTCACCACCCATGTAACAAAGGGATTTGTCGTGTGGACGGGGGATAATATGTCCCCCGTAACTACACATCATCCTGAGTTTGGGTGGTGGGAGCGTGTCGTCCCACTGACGGCTTGTAGGGGACGACACGGAGGATGATTCTATAGAATCTTGGTAGTTTTGGTTGTAAACTACGGTGGTGGCCGTGGTGGTGGACATTGGGGGTGGATCCATTTTTGAGATTGATGTTTTTTTTTCTTTCTTTGGTGTGGTTATTTGTTGCTTTAAGAAGGATGTATTGATGGCATGTGCATGTATGAATAATGAACTCGAGATTGTGAAATTATAGTATTTAGATTTTGCAAGTATCGAGTAAAGGTTAAGGAAGGTTTGCTGGTTGTAATTGATGGTGTGATTCACAAATATTCACTTTTTACCTTTTATCACTCGAAGCATGATCGAGTGTGCAACACAAAAAAAAATTCTATGTAAAGTTGACTCGGTATCCTATAAATATCTTTTAAGGTAACAGTGTTTATAAATATCTTAAATATGTTTTGAATGTAAAGAGATATTCAATTCAACCGTGTAAACGTACACGATAACAGTATTTAATTCAACCATGTAAAGAGATATTATCTTTTGAGTAATGCAATTTAATAGTGTCGACCCGTGTTTATTACTTAAACAACTAATTTAGGAGGTGAGATCTATACAACACAACTAGTATCTAAAGAACAAATAATCAAATCCCAACCATCCATTCACCTTCCATCCAATGGCTTAGATGAAGCCAAAAAATACAAAGAGGGGCAAGATAGTAAAATCAACTATCTCAATAAAACAAAAAAATATCTTGGATCCATCTCATTTATCACCTAACTTTCTCTCTCAT